>JAWWMW010002017.1:12083-24643 GCA_035048345.1 Echeveria elegans
AGTGCAACATTTTTTTTCTGCTTACCATAGTGTATATTTATCGATATGCAGCAAAAGCACAGTCGGAATATAACATGTAAATGTTAACACAGCAACATCTAGCTCAAAGAACAAGTTGCTAACGAGGGCCCTCTGAGAGGAATTTGATTCACCAAAATGCATTTCTTTTAACATGATGGAATGCACACAAACAAAAAAGTGATAACACTGATAGGAAGGAATAGTTCCTTCAGCGCAAAAATGGTGATACAATCTCAGCATCTACACTAATGGGTCAGCGGAGCTAAGAGTGCATATCAACTACGGAGCTGCACATTATATTTAGATGATGAAATATGTGTTATGCTCCGATGATGACATGCAAAATGATTATATGGTTATGTAAATTTAATTATTCCAATACAATGCACCGATATGTCAAAAAAACAGTGACACCCAACCGACATACAAGAACAAATGCACAACGTTTATTGACTAAAAACATATTATCCGAACTGATTATTGACTAAGACTAAAGCCTGGCAACCAAAGTTTCCCTAACGTCAAAATATTCCGCAATGCCTAACTGATAATACCCTTCGCTTCCTGATAAATCCGAAGGTGACGGGAAAACCAGTGCAACTCTTCGATCATACCATCCGAGCCACGAAACTTGATGCTCTCAGTGTAAACATCCTCTCATAAAATAACTAAGAGCATCGTTTACCGTGCTCAAAAAATTTTATCATTCATATATTTCTCTTTAATTTAATCTTTCATCGACGCGTACTATTTTGTTTATTTATGCTGCAAGACGGCTTCTTTTAGATTGGAATTGGGCTTTTGAAACAAAGAAAACAAAACAAGCATGATTCGATACTAGTTAGATTAGAGTCTATGCCACGCTAATTTCGATACATTTAGCACGATTTGGGCATGTTTAAACTAATTCGAAATAGCCAACATGGTAGTGGTCTAGTGGTTGATACTTTTGTCTTGAAATCCCAAGGTCAAGGGTTCAAACCCACACCCATGTATAGGTGTTTATTTCTCCCGCCTAGGTGCGGATGCGAGCTTAAGTGATATGTTGTTGGTGGCGTGGAGTTGTTGTTCATTGGTAGAGGAGCCCGGTACGGTCCATGCTTATGTGTGCAGAAGATTGATATCTACCATGAAGTTTAGATAAGTTTATTGAACATGCTATTGTAATAACTAATAGGTTAGATGCTACATTATTTCAATTGTAATACCCCAATAAATAAAAAACTAATCCGAAATAATAAAATTCAAAAAGGAGAGGTACTTTGAAATACCTCGTAAGCAAATCAAGCGTCCCTGCTGTTACTGCATTTCACCATCATTATCTACAGACTAGATTCGAACAATGAATGGTTAGGAAGCTTTAAACCTTTGTCCAGACGACGCTGTGCTAGCAAATGCATTCCAATCTGGCTTAATAGAAATGTTGAGTTGTGGGCGTGGGCTTAAAGTAGAATCTGAATTTTGGGCTTCTGATTGTGTATGGATCATGCGCAACTTGTCTGACTATGATCATATGTGGCGGATTCTAGCAATGTCTGCCCAAAAATTTCTTCAATTAAGATTATAAATATAAACTACTAGATAGCCTGTCGCATGAGACCAATTTACAAAGTGTAAATACTTAAACCTACCTTACCACTAGGGGTGCATGGCCTGACCCGGCCCGATCGCCATGAGGTATCAAATCCCTATATATGAAAAGTTCGGATCTGCCTCGGCAGCCCGACCCGAACACGATTTTTCTTTTTTACATATTTCAATATTTTTCTTAAACACTGATATAAAAAATTTATTTAAGCCCATATCTTTTTTTAAGAAACATGGATCAAAAGCTTATGATATTTCAAAGTACAGCATGACTTATATATATCTATTCCAAACCTGCCGCATGGATGCTGGATGATACTGGATGAGATGGGAAAAGAAGCTTATCCTCTACACGACACCAACACCAACACCTGACGCATGGATGCACTTCACATACTCTATGCTGCTTGTTATTTCTCATTCAAACGTAGAGCATGAAATCCGTGAAAGGCTTGTCGGATTGAGTCTTTTTACTACTTCGGTTCTCAAGCCATGTTCATCATGTAGTCCTTGCAAGTACTGATATCTGGCAGCCACTTGGGCTTGTGCAGATGAATTAGTGGATTGAGCTGGGTGATCATTTGGTTTTCGATAAGCTAAAGCTACTTGCATCAGAAGCTGGGCAGCTGATCAATATGTACGCTCATTACATTTTTGTTACATCGCATAGCATTTCACCAATCTCAGTTTAATTATACTTTCTTTTTCACCAGTGCCAATAACAGATGTGCCGACGTACCGCTGGATAAATGCACATTTTGTGCCGCATCAGTTGACTTTGTATCCCCCAAAATCGCCAACTGCCAAAGTGAATGCTCTAACATCAAAGGCGACACAAAGTCACAAACTAGATCGATGTGCCGTTTCCATGCGAGTGTGTCCAAACAGTACTTTATGGTACTGCGTCTGTTGCAAACGGCGAGCCTTAACCACAGCTCCACTAGAATTCTTCAAAATCTCAGGCCATCCTCTAGACTTAACTACCCAGTCTTCGTCAATGAAAACTTCCTCAAAGCCACACTACCCGTTCTACGGATTGCTCCAGCAAAGACAGCTACCATTATTCTACTTTCTCCTACACCTGTTTGAGTTCCTCGTCATGGGTGCCATCTTTTGTTGTACCATAGCTACTTCGGTTTCAAGTAAGTATTTATATGTGATTCATCTAACAACACTGCGTTATTAACAGATACATTCTTGCCGTTTGCTGTCAGTGTGAGCTGCTGCAGTTCATCTTCATTCCCACTTATCTTAAACTATATGTACTTTTTTTCTATCGTTTGAATCACTTTCAGTTACTAACATGAAACATACTTTGCAAATAAAAATATACTTTGTTGTTGGGTTGTTGTCCCAAAAATAAGCTATTAATATCAAAAATCATTATATGTTTAATTAAAGTATAAGTAAAGACTAAAGATGGGCAGGTAAAGTGACTAGACAAGTTGGGAGATGTTGGGGTTCGATTCGGGGTCTGTGGTGTTTTAAAATTTTTGAGTTCGGGTCTTCAGGTCGGGTTGGGCTGCCCGAGCCCAAGCTCAAACCTGTCCAAAAACTCGCATTCCATCTCTAGACCCATTCCATCTCTAGACCCGAACCCAAAATGAGTCGGGCCGGGCCATGATCAGCCCTAATTAAAACAATTTGATCTCTATTCGAGCTCTTTTTGAGTCAAATCTCCAATGGAAGTGCCTTGGCGTGTCTGCAACTGGGATGTGCCATCATCTATACAAGGCTTGGCCAAGCGGGACAACCTTTTCAGTTACTATCTGAAATGTGCTACGACGAGTGCAATACCACTTGAAGTTTGTTTGGGTCTGTTTCGACATTCTCATCCAGCTGATCCTCGTGCAATGATTCAATAACCGTTGGGCTGGGCAAGTTATCTAAAATAAACAAATGAGTGAAATTGAACAGGAACACAAAATGTTAAAAAATTTACTGAGACCCACTATGATACCCGCGAACCTTGATTTTTAATCTCTTGATCTTCCTCGTTTTTAACAGCCTCAGTTTGGAGAGAGTGGCCAGATCTACAGAAATCTTGAGATGTTACAGTAAATTGACAATAAGCTACATGCAACTGTTGATGTATTTCTTCGAGCCGTCCATTCTGCTCATCTTGGAAATCCATGTCCAATAGTACCTGCAATTTCAAAATAGTATTAATCATTTAGAGCAGTTAATCAGATATAATTGGGACTTGGTATCCAACTATAAATATTCCGGCCTTCAAAAAATTAAATCTTAACGTCACCTCCACAGGATTGTTCTTGAATACAGGAGAAAACCGCTGTCTGCAATACTCATTAAACAAAAGAGTGCAAATAACCAATGGAAAAGTGAACCCTGAAGCCACTGGCGATTTCTTCAGCCCAAATACTCCAATAGCAATAACTTGTGCTAGAACTAATGAGAAAATGGTCGAATTATGTGCAACAGGCCAGAACTGTCCTCCGCTTTCATACTTCTCAATATAGACATTAAGGAACTACAAAGACCTGAATTAGAAAAATGTAAAAAAATACAAAAGAAGAGAGACAGCATGCAAGCTGTTCCAGAACAATAGATAAAACAAAAAGCATACAAGCACAGAGACCACATTCACGAACATGCATCTAAGGTCACGTAGATTGGGAGTCAAATTCATCTTGACACAGACTCAAAACTTGGGCGGGGATCAAAACATCAAAAACAAAAAGAACAATCGAATAAATTCACTGATTCATCATAGGGATACTGACAGCTAGAACAGAATATTTTTACGTTGGGAACAGATAATTACCTGATTCCTGTACACGAGATAAGCCAATGCAAAATATAACAGCAAAAATGGTGTAATCAACGGGGCCAAGACAGAGCAGGTGATGCCAATAAGCCCAAACAAGAGAACCCTTGGAACCTCCGTATGGTACGGGAAAGACATAGTCCCATCTGAAGGAGTATCCTTTTTAAGTATATACCTAGAAAACAAGTTTGCCAGAAGCATAAGAGGTTGCAGAAGCTCAACTGATAGGCTTGCCCACCCTGAGGTCATTATATAAGTCATGAACAAGATAGCCTGCAGAACCAAGAAACTATGAGAACCATCACAGGAAAATACCAAAATAACAGATAATGAAACATACATAATTTGATTGACCTATGGAACAATAACGCCAGTTCATCACTCTAGACATGAATTCATGGTCCGACAGTCCCCAAATAAAGAGAGCTGGTGAATCTATGCTATTGCTAAATGAACAAGACTGACTGATTACCTGAGATGGCACCGCCTGACCAAGGCGTACAGGTATGTTTTTCAAATAAGAAAGTGAATCCAATTGCTTTATAACAGTTCCACTAAAAATATTCACAAAGAAGACATTCCATATTGTGAAGTACAGAACTTTGCAGCAGGCACTCCTTTTCCTTCCTATACGGGAAATAGAGCCCTCCACTGCGGAGAAGAGCATCATCAAAGGTGGTGCAGTGTATAAAAATAACATCAAAATAACACTTGGAAGGTATCCCTCAACCACTTGTGTCATGAACTTCCTGCACAAAGATAACTATTCAGTTAGATGATTTAAGTGGGCTGATTAGAACTGCTAAATTCAGTTCCAAGTGCCCTGACTTTTCTGGCAGTAAGCAACATATTTTGTTTTCATTATTCGGAACACCACGCCCGTCCTCTTTGCAACAAGGTGTATATCAAGCCTCAAGGTCTAAGCTGAAGTGGCAATCAATGCTTCCATTTCTATAGTAAAATATAATATATATATTTTTTGCATGTCTGTATATCATGCGGCTTTTATTCAATCAACACACAATTTAGAACTAGCAAAATTATTTAAAATGAAAAAGAAACTGCGGTAGGAAACTAACCATTTTAGTATCTTCTTCAAGAAGGGAAATATTCTCGCAAGATGCCCAGCATTGGTCAGAGCTTGCGCACCTGTGACTGGAATGAGAAATAATAGCATAAAAGCAATGGCAGCGATGAGGGTGGCGATCTTGCGAATCCAAAGCTGTCGATATGGTATGCAAAGGTTTGACCAGTAAACATCACATGGATCCGGGGCCAAGTTAGTGACCCATAACATTGGGTTTGAGGATTGAAGACCCTGAGATGCAGTAAAAGCACCATAACGAGTTTTGAAAAACACGAAAGCAGCAGGGTGCTCCTTCTGGTTTCTAGTAGGTTCCGAATTGTGAATCTCGTGACTAGTTTTAACACTATCCTCACTGGACAAGATTTTAAAGGAACTAGTCATTTCTCCACACAGTCCACATCGCACAAAGCTTGGTTTACCTTGGCTGTCAGCGGTGGTTGATATTAACATTTTGCACATCTTTTCTGTGCTGGTCTGCAACATAAAGCTCAAATGACATGTCCTAAATACAAAATCTGTAGTTTCAGGTAAATTACAAAACATCTTGATTCCTAGGCAAATGAGACAACGTAACACGAAAAAGCACACAACTTTAGACATGCAGCTTTGCCCACATCGAAATTATTACCTATAAAAGAAGGATTCAGAAAAGAAAATTAAGTAGTGCAACCTTGCGACAAAATTATGACCCCTAGCCTACGCCCTACAGGCCATAGAAATGTAATGCAAACAATATATCGAGACTAAATGACCATACATAAACATTTACAGAGGTAGTGGATAAATATATAGTATGCAATAGTGTAAACACATTCAAATACATACCATAAGCTTGTGAACTTTTCCGCTTGGATGAACCATTTGATGTGACAGATAGCTTGATGCATAGTACTTTGTGAAGAATTTCCTTACTATGTCACTATACGATTCTTTTGAAGACTGTGGAATGGAACGAACTAGGACTGCAAAATAACTTAAATTGGCGGGAACTCGTGAAATATGGGCTAGCCTCAAGGTTGTGATGCTTTTGTAGTTCTGAACGGAAACATAAGTGGAAGCAAACTCTACTTCAGAATGTTAATCATCACCTCCCAGAAAAGCATTCGAAAAAGAACCGAAATGAAATGACTACTTACGAAATATAACAGAGTACACGCGGAGCAGGTTATTAAGTATAATGCCACAACATGGGTCCAAAGCCTGTAAGAAAACGGGGGTTGTGAACGGTGTTATATAACAATAGATTTCAACTCATATAAGAGTAAGACAGATATGTATGTAAAACATGCAAGATTTAATCACAGCTTGGGTTCTACCATGAGCTCTGAATAACCATAGAACTAAACTGATTGTGATGCCAAGTGAGAGTATCCTAATGAACACAATACTTAAACATTCAAGAACCATACATGCCAAGAACTTTTAGTAAATTCTTAAGGGAATAAAAAATCGAGCACAACATACCATCTAGAACCTTCTTGGACATTGACAATCGTAAATACTTCCAACTCTTCAGAGGGGATGTGAGCATGCTCCATCTGCTTCCCATAATAATTGGATGGCAGCACCAGAATGAGGCAAGAAACAGCAGCAATTGAGAATATTTGAATACTGTCATAAAGAGTCATTGTTAGTTGTTACATATAAGTTTCAACATAGTTCTCATCTCAAGCTGAGGAATCTTTCACCTATAATGCTTAACTTAATATTGATACTGTTACTGCTAAATATCTACTCATGACAGAATGCAAAAATTCAGAAGTATGATAATTAGTTTCAACTGAGAGATATCTGTTCTGATACATGCTAAACAGTTGGTTGCTTAGGAAAAATTTCTTGGGAGGTAAATTATAAACCAAACAGAAAAGAGAATCAGCATGATCCCCCAGCTGTGAAGATCTCAAACTCAGAGACCACTAACTAATGAAAACAAAACCAATGCACAAGAGAAACTACTCAGAAACTGTATTGTCGTAGTATATGCCATAGGTATAATAACTCCTCGAATCCACCTATATATATAAAGACATCCTAACCACAATAATGTGAGCTCAAAACTGTACCAATATCCTCATATCTATAACTGAGTGTTACTGCATTGGTTTGAAGTACCTGAAAACAATTATTTTAATGAAAACCACCGCATCCAGTCCGGCAGAAGCTAATAACTCTTCCTCGGTTGTCTCCCATGCCTTCAATATCCAGCTAGCAGAAGGTACGAATCTCTCAATCCTATGTTCAAGCTGCCTCAAATGTTGTTGAGAGACCCTCCTAGCAAAGAACACGCCCACAATCCTAGGCTGCTTTCTCAATATAGAATAAAGAGACAAAAACAGCACACACAAGCCTATATTAATCCCTGCCGAAGTTAACAGTCCCGCTACGTTCATACTCGATGCTCAATATCACCACACTTTAGCAATCAGAACCAAGCATGACACAGCAGCGACGTCCTCTCACTCCAAAATACAGAAAATCTCCAGGTCTCCCTATTATTTCACTATAGTTACAAAACATTCAACATCTCTGCAAACAGTAACAAGTCAACATTAAAATCTCAAAATGTTATCAACGACTGATCCACCACACTGACCAGCAGACATAAATTGAAAAGAAAGTCCAAATTAAAAAAAAAAAAACTATAAAAATCCGACTCTTAACAAGTCCCCAACCCACTCTGTCACCAATCTCAAAATTGTTATTAACTTTCATTGATCCTTATTCCGGGCTATGATCCCGTGTTGTATGCATTGGTGATGTATACATTGATTCCTATATGTTTGGGAAATCCTAATCAAAAAAAAAAAAACCACTCTGTCACCAATCTACTATTAACTTATTTCTCCAGTTCACAAGAAATGCAAAAAATTAAACATAAGTTATTTACATAATTTTAAAGTACACTACTCACGGAAATTCCAGGCATAGAAGTGACTCATAAAATACTACCAGTGCAAAATTTTCTTTAAAGATTTTTACCCTACAATTTCCAGAAATAGAAGTGATTCATGGAATCCGAATCTGTAAATAAACCAGAGTACAAAGCAGTCCAAGAACACAGTCAGAAACTCAATTAATAAACCAAAGCTGCAATCGGATACAATTCGAAATACGGAAGCAATGATCAATAAATCCAAAATCATCAACTCAACATACCGAAGGATCGGAAGAGGGTGAAGGCAAAGCTAATCGAAGTTGAGAGACAACAATGCGCGGAGGTGAGGATTAGATAGAGAAACCCTAGAAATTATAAAGACGGAGAAGATACGCGTGGAGAGGCTGGAGGGTGTGTGTAGAAGGCAAAAAGATATGCATGTCAGAAAAAAAGAGAAAGGAATTTAATGATTAATTAATTTGTGCAGTGGAAATGTTGTTGGCGGAGCCGGACGATGTGCCACGTGGAGAGCGGTGAGTGGTGGGACCGGGAGGACGCTGCAAGGCCAGATACAACTATGTATCCGCCGAACCGCAACATATGCAATACCAAAAATATAAATATATATTATATAAATTGCATGATTCTTTCTATATTTATTTAATATATGTGGAAATTGGATTATTGGTTCCAACGTACGTTTGTGATTTAATAACATATATATAAAGATTGATGGTAAAAGAGTCGAATGTGATTTGCGCTTTAGTTAGATTATAGATACTAGATAATATTAAATATTATATGAAACAGTTGTATCGTATCGGTGTAACCTAGTATCAAAAAAAAAGAAATTGTTTAATAAGACAAGATATAGATCATTGATTTTGATTAATTTTATGGTTGAGATTGAAAACAATTTTAAGTGTTGGACCTTACCTTACAAATATTTTACACTTTGTTTGCATTTAAATTTCAACATATAACGTGTAACGTGTGTATATATAAATCTAAATTTTATCTAATTCGTTGATTTATTTGAATTGAAAGATCGTGATTACGTATATCCGCCTTACTAGTAATTGTTTGTCTTCATTAAATATTTATCTGTTTACGAGTACTTAATAAGTTCATTGTCTGGTTGTCATAGGAGATGAAATAGAATGAGATGGGTCTACAAAGGTTCAGATGATGAGTGGACTTGGAGATTGTTTCGGTGAATGAGAAAATCAAACTTTGTTGTTTGAATTGCTGGGGAAGAGACGGTGAATTTTACTTTTGCTGCTTTGTTGATGTTTGAGTGGATGGTGGAACTTTGATTTGGATGTGAGATTGAACTGGAAAATGACAGATTAGCAGTGTTTGTTTGGTGCTTGGGTTCGGGTCAGAAAGACCTTATTTGGAATAACTAGCTTCTGTTCTACATCCTCGTTTCGTAGGGCTCAATTAAGATTTCTCTTCTCACTGCGGTATTATTCTGCGATGAGTGAGAGACTTTATTCTCTCCTCATCACGGTGTTATTCTCTAGTGAGTGAGAGGTTTTATTCTCTCCTCAATGAGTGAGAGTTTTGAGAGGTTGTTTAGTTTTTAGTTTTATTTTTATTGTCGCGGAAAGCGATTTCGGATCGATGATTGCTTTTTCGTTTGTAATAATCTTTCATTGATCCTGTATTTCGGGCGATAGTCCCGTGCTGTATGCAATATTGTATACATTGATTCCCTTTTATGGAAAATTGTAATAAAAAAATTGTATCAAATACCAATTTGCAGTGTACATTTACTACTCTCTTGTTTCAAATTATAAGTTCACTTTTATTTTTCACATATATTAAGAAACATTTTGTATATATAAAAATAATCTATAAGTATATTAGTGTACCAAGCATTTACTATAGATACTGAAAATATAAAACAAACAATTAATGCATGCGCAATATTTTTTGTTTTAAATTTTATTTCCTTATTAAATAAATGGACGCATATTTTGAGACATCCAAAAAATGCATACAATGTGGGATAAAGTCAGTAATTATTAGTCAACATTGTACACTTATCAATTAGCATTGTTCACTTACAGCTTCAAATGCACACTTACGAACATTTGTTGGTTCGCGGTGTACACTTATCAATGGTGGATGATAGTGGCAGTAGTGGGTGGTCGACAATGACGGATGTTGAAAGTGGTCGTCCGAAGATGGTTGTGTTTTGTGGTGACAAATTGGGAAGAAGTTATAATAATCCTTGTTATGATTTTTTTAATATTATTTATTAAATTAATTTGTACGACTAGATAATTACATCCAACGTACAAACTACTAATTTTATTTGTAGTGTTGCATGTATCCAAAGACTAAATTAACTTTATTTTGTACATTATTTGCTAGTTTCGGCATCTCTCAGTGAGTCGATTATTCGGATAAAATGGGGCATTATAAAAATGATTGCTTGTTTTTTTGATTTATGGATACATATGTATTACAATAATATTTTATCATGTCAAGCTCATTCATCCATTCCGAGACAACTCTTCCGACTCAACGCTCTCATTGACGACCGACAAGCCTTCACCCGAAAGTGGAAGGAGAGAAACGTCTCCTCGCTTAAAAGCCGGAGGAGAACAAAAATTTGACTCGAATGAGCGCTTTTGGATGTTTTTTCAAGAACATGACCGCTTGACAACCACTCCTTGCACGAATAATTGCTTGTTAAATGTCAATGTTGGGTTGAAAGTAATGGAGAAAACTTTAGGCAACGCGTATTCTTGGTTACGGAATTTTGCGAATTTTGCCTACATGATTACTGATTAGATACCCCCCATTTGTGGTGGAATGAATGATTTTTCATGCGGGGGCGTATGAAATTGTCAGTACATGTGTTTCATGACGAAATGTGAATCCATGATGTCAAGAGCACTGATAATATGTTTACAAAAATTGCGGATGGTAAATCATATCGTATTTGACTATTTCCCCATTGCACATGTAATTTTCTTATTTGTCTAATTTTCAGGACTCGTTTTAGACTATGAATCAGACTCAGTTATGCATCTAGTAGAGTGTTCTATCACGTGTTGGAAATTGAAATTACTTTAATTTAAAAGTAAGTGCTAAAAGTGGGAGCATAATTGAAAAGAAAAAACCATTCATCAATAAATATTCACAACTAGTACGCCTGAAATTATTGCTAAATCCGCACTTTGTTCAAACAACCTTATCAGCTGAGCAATCTTTTTCGGAGAAAGGCCAAACCATGGAATCAAAAGAACATGTTTTACAGGAAATATGATATGATTATTAAAACACTACTGTTTTTCAAGTTGCAAAAAAAGTGCTCAACAGTCTTGATGCCTTCCTTTGTTTTGGACGTGCCTCGGAATGAGATACTGATTATTTTTTTTTATGATAAAATAGGTATTTTTTTTTATAGTGAGTAGATAATGGACATACATTTCACTTCATCAAGATATATCTATATATTCTAATGAACTCTTATCCTCAAGGATATCCACTCAATCTTCAACTTCGACTGAAGCATTAATGACTAGTTAAGCGCACACAAGACTCCATACTAGCTGTTGATCCACATTAATCGCAAACTCCTTTGTGATTTTCTTGTTGGATTTTAGCATCCTTGACACTTCGCAAAAAAATCATGTCCCATTTCCGAGCTACTATGATTCAAATTTAAAGAACCATATGTAGTGTATGATGTAAATGGTTCAGAAATGGTTTAAGATCCCCTGCTGCCCATTCTTCGTAAAGCCAGCTGTTGTACATGTTTCACTTCTCGTGTGGTTGGACTCTCAGACAGCAATGTTTGGTTTATGACAGCTATTAGAAAACGATACAAGGTTTTAGTGGCAGCGGGTATCTGCAATGTACCTTTGCGTATACCTGCTTCCTGGACAGTAAGATACAAATGCTGATGAAATGAACGACGAAGTACCAAGGTGCAAGCTGCTGTTTTGAATTTAAAGATTACCGAATAAATATGTTTGTTATGCTTTACGATACAAAGTCGATGAGATATGGAGCTATGTAATTCAATGTTACAACAAAGAACAAAATTTACTTCATAAAAAAGTTAAATAAAGGAGACTTTTTTAAGCATGGGATTACCAGACAAGCCCAGTTTAGCCGCACTGTGATATTTTAGGGTTTATCAATTGTATGACTTGAGGTGGAAGACTTGACAACCTGGTAGG
>JAWWMW010002017.1:24743-37720 GCA_035048345.1 Echeveria elegans
GTATCAAAAATGTGTTTGTACAACCGCAATGGCATTTAACTGTTGGCTCTGTTCTGCTGGTTCAGGTCGAGGTGCGCACCATTCCTGTTGATGAACTGAGTGATGCAGATGAGGTTTCCTGCACTGGGACTGCAGTGGTCGTAGCTCGCGTAGGCAGCATAACTTATAAGGGTAATAGGTAAATGCACAGACAGACTTCATAGTTATTACCTGCAAGGACTTCGATAATATTAACATGGCTTAGAAATTAGGATGATTAACATCTGCATTTGAACATGCATGGCGAAAATGCAGGATTGAATACAAACCAGTTGCTCCATCTGTAGCCGAACAACTTCAAGCTACATTGGTTGGTATTCAAACAGGACTAGTTGAGGACAAAAGGGGGTGGACGCTTGTGGTTGAATGAGACATTTTCAGACACTCCGCTGGCACTGCCTATGGATGAATCTTAGGTGTTACTTCGTGTTTAGTTAATGAATTACGTAGGTAGGTAGTAGAGAATCAGTTGCCCACCTAGTAGCAAATTCGTTGTACACCTTGGAAAGATAGGATCATTGTTGCTGAACTAATTTACTGCGATCACAAGATTCAAATCAGAATGTCTCAAGTTGGTTGTCACTGGAGCTAGTGTATTCAAAACCAAGAGGCATAACTTACAGATGTCATGGGTAATTAGCGCATTCCAGTCTATGAGTTCCCAGCAAGGGCAGTGCCTTGAGGCCAAACCAATCCCTGCATTAAACCAAGGATAAAGCTCAAATCTAACGCAACTCAGGAAAAACTCTTGGCAGAAGGAAAGTGGATTGCATTCATTATATAAACATAGCTACTAGCTTGAGGGCCTGTTGCAGGAGACCACTTTAACAAATTGTAAATACTTAAGCTATGTTACCCACCAGAGTATTGAATATTCTCAATTTAAAACGCTCCAAATATCCAATGGAAGTGCCTCTGCATGTCTGCAACTGGGCTGCACCATCTTCTGTACATGGCTTGACCAAGTGGGATAACCTATTCGGTTGCTATCTGAAATTAGCTACAATGAGTGCAATACCACTTGAAGTCTGTTTGGGTCTGTTTCGACCTTCTCATGCAGCTGATCCTCATCCAGTGGTTCCATAACCATTGGGCGGGGCAAGTTATCTAAAATAAACAAATGAGTGAAATTTAATGCATATTTATAGTAAGATAGAACACAAATGTTAACAAAATTAGTGAGACCCAGTATGATACCCCACGAACCTAGATTTTTTATCTCTGGGTCTTCCTCATTTTTAACAACCTCGGTTTGTAGAGAGTGGCCAGATCTACAGAAATCTTGAGATGTTACAGTAAATTGGCAATAAGCTACAGGCAACTGTTGATGTATTTCTTCCAGTCGTCCATTCTGCTCATCTTGGAAATCCATGTCCAATAGTACCTGCAAATTCGAAGGGTATTATTAATCATTTAGAGCAGTTAATCAATTATAATTGTTGACTTGGTATCACAATAAATATTCTGGCCATTTAAAAATGAAATCTTATCGTCACCTCTACAGGATTGTTTTTGAATACTGGAGAAAACCGCTGTCTGCAATACTCATTAAATAGAAGAGTGCAAATAACCAATGGAAAAGTGAACCCTGAAGCCACTGGCGACTTCTTCAGCCCAAATACTCCAATCGCAATAACTTGTGCTAGAACTAATGAGAAAATGGTCGAATTATGTGCAATAGGCCAGAACTGTCCTCCGCTTTCATACTTCTCAATATAGACATTAAGGAACTACAAGCACCAGAATTAGAAAAATGTAAAAGAAGAGAGATGGTATACAAGTTCCGGAATAATAGAAAAAACAAAAAGCATATTAGCACAGAGACCAGATTCACAACATGCAGCTAAAGTCTCGGAGATCGGAAGTCAAGTTTATCAGGGCACATACTCAGAAACTTTGGCAGTGATCAAACCATCACAAACAAAAAGAACAAGCTAATAAATTCACTGATTCATCATAGTGATAGACTGATAGTGACAGTTAAACATAACTTTTGTATGCTGGGAACAGATAATTACCTGATTCTTATACACGAGATAAGCCAGTGAAAAATATAACATCAAAAATGGTGTAATCAAAGGGGCCAAGACAGAGCAGGTGAGGCCAATAAGCCCAAACAAGAGAACCCTTGGAACCTCCGTATGGTATGGGAAAGACATAGTCCCATCTGAAGGAGTATCCTTTTTAAGTATATACCTAGAAAACAAGTTTGCCAGAAGCATAAGAGGTTGCAGAAGCTCAACTGATAGGCTTGCCCACCCTGAGGTCATTATATAAGTCATGAACAAGATAGCCTGCAGAACCAAAAAAACTATGAGAACCATCACAGCGAATGAAAGATTTACAATTTGATGGACCTAAGGAACAACAACGCCAGTTCATCTCTCTAGACATGAATTCCTAATGAAGTCCCACGAAGTCGCCTAAGCATGAGAGCCAGTGAATCTATGCAAAATGAGTAAGACTGACTAATTACCTGAGATGGCACTGCCTGACCAAGGCGTATAGGTATGTTTTTCAAATAAGAAAGTGAATCCAATTGCTTTATCACAGTTCCACTAAAAATATTCACAAAGAAGATATTCCATATTGTGAAGTACAAAACTTTGCAGCAGGCACTCCTTTTCCTTCCTATGCGAGAAATAGAGCCCTCCACTGCAGAGAAGAGCATCATCAAAGGTGGTGCAGTGTATAAAAATAACATCAAAATGACACTTGGAAGGTATCCCTCAACCACTTGTGTCATGAACTTCCTGCACAAAGATAACTATCCAGTTAGATGATTTAAGTGGATTGATTTGAATTGCTAAATTCAGTTCCAAGTTCCCCGACTTTTCTGGCATGAGACAAGGACAACACATTTAATTTTCATCATCCAAAACAGCACGCCCATCCTCTTCGCAACAAGGTATATCAAGGTCTAAGGTGAATTTGCAATCAACACTTCGATTTCTGTAGTAAAATATGAATACATTTTTACCATGTCCGTTATGTGGCTTTTGTTCAATCCCTGCACTCAACTGTGTTCCGAACTAGCAAAATTATTACAAAAGGAAACTGCAGCAGGATACTAACCATTTTAGTATCTTCTTCAAGAAGGGAAATATTTTCGCAAGACGCCCAGCATTAGTCAAAGCTTGAGCCCCTGTGACTGGAATGAGAAATAATAGCATAAAAGCAATGGCAGCGATGAGGGTAGCGATCTTGCGAATCCAAAGCTGGCGATATGGTATGCAAAGGTTTGACCAGTAAACATCACATGGGTCCGGGGCCAAGTTAGTGACCCATAACATTGGGTTGGAGGATTGAAGCCCCTGAGATGCAGTAAAAGCACCATAACGAGTTTTGAAAAACACGAAGGCAACAGGGTGCTCCTTCTGGTTTCTAGTAAGTTCCAAATTGTGAATCTCGTGATTAGTTTTAACACTATCCTCACTGGACAAGATTCTAAAGGAACTAGTCATTTCTCCACACAGTCCGCACCGTACAAAGCTTGGTTTACCTTGACCGTCAGTGGTGGTTGATATTAACATTTTGCATATCTTTTCTGTGCTGGTCTGCAACATAAAGTTCAAATGTCATGTCCTAAATGCAAAGTCTGTAGTTTCAGGTACATTACAAAACATCTGGATTTTTAGGCAAAGGAGAAGACATAACATTGAAAAAGCACACAACTTTAGCCATGCAGCTTTGCCCACAGTGAAAGATAATACTTGTAAAAGAAAGATTAAAAAAAACAGAGTATGTAGTGCAACCTGGCTACAAAACAAATAACCCTAGCATACAGGCCATAGAAATGTAATGCAACGAATAGATCGAGACTAAATGACCACGCATAAACATTTACAGAGGTAGTGGATAAATACATAGTAGGGATATTTGTAAACACATTAAGATACATACCATAAGCTTGTGAACTTTTCCGCTTGGATGAACCATTTGATGTGACAGATAGCTTGATGCATAGTACTTTGTGAAGAATTTCCTTACCGAGTCACTATACGATTCTTGTGAAGACCGTGGAATGGAACGAACTAGGACCGTAAAATAACTTAAATTGGCTGGAACTCGTGAAAGATGGGCCAGCCTCAAGGTTGTAATGCTTTTGTAGTTCTGATAAATGGAAGCAACCTCTACTTCAGAATATTAATCATCACCTCCCAGAAAAGCAATAGAAAAAGAACTAAACTGAAATGACTACTTACGAAATATAATAGAGTACACGCGGAGCAGGTTATTATGTATAACACCACAACATGAGTCCAAAGCCTACAAGAAAACAGGGGTAAAGGTGTTATATAACAATAGATTTCAATTCATATAAGACGGATATGTATGTAAAACCCGCAACATTTATCACAGCTTGGGTTCTACTATGTGCGCTGGATAACTATATAACTAAACTGATTGTGATGCCTAATGAGAGAATCCTAATGAAGACAACATTCAAAAACGGTACGTGCCAATTACTTTTAGTAAATTCTTAACGGAATAAAAAAAATCGAGCACAACATACCATCTAGAACCTTCTTGGACATTGACAATTGTAAATACTTCCAACTCTTCAGAGGGGATGTGAGCATGCTCCATCTGCTTCCCATAGTAGTTGGATGGCAGCACTAGAATAAGGCAAGCAACAGCAGCAATGGAGAATATTTGAATACTGTCATAAAAGGTCATTGTTAGTTGTTACATATGAGTTTTATCATATTTCTCAAGCTGAGAAATCTTTGCCTATAAAGCTTAACTTAATGCTGATATACAAGTACTACTGCTGAATATCCACTTATGGCATAAATAGTTGCAGCTGGGAGATATGAATAGTCAACCCCTCTTCTGCTACACTCTTATCAGTTATTGGCAGAGAAAAGATTTCTTGGGAGGTAGATTATAATTATAAAACAAACTAAAAAGAGAATCAGAATGATCTACCCCAGCTGTGAAGATCTCGAAGACACGACAAACCAATGAAAACAAAACCAAGGCTCAAGAGAAATGATACAGAAACTGTATTGTCTTAGTATAAGCCATAGGCATAAGAGCTGCCCTAATGGACCTATATATGTGAAAACAACCTAACCACAATCATGTGAGCTCAAAACTGTAACAACCACCTCATATCTATAACTGAGTGTTACTGCATTGGTTTGAAGTTTGAAGTACCTGAAAACAACTATTTTAATGAAAACCACCGCATCCAGTCCAGCAGAAGCTAACAATTCCTCCTCAGTTGTTTCCCATGACTTCAGTATCCAGCTCGCAGAAGGTACAAATCTCTCAATCCTATGTTCAAGCTGCCTCAAATGTTGTTGTGCAACCCTTCTAGCAAAGAACACGCCAACAATCCCTGGCTGCTTTCTCAAAATAGAATAAAGAGACAAAAACAGCACACACAAGCCTATATTAATCCCTGCCGAAGTTAACAGTCCCGCTACGTTCATACTCGAAGCCCTATATCACCACACTTTAGTGATCAGAACCAAGCATGAAACAGCAGCGACGTCCTCTCACTCCAAAAAAAAAGCAGCAAATCTTCAGGTCTCTCTATATATACAAAATCATCCAATCCCTCTGCAAACAGTAACAAGTCAACATCAAAATTTAAAAAATATACTGGCTGATTAACCCACCACACTGACCAACAGACAGAAATCGAAAAGCAAGTCCAAATTAAAGATTACAAAAATCAGACTCTTACCCAGTCGTCTACCCACTCTCTCACCATCCTATTACCTTATTTCTTCAATTCACAGGAAAGACAGAGAATTAAACATACATATTTGAGATTTTAACATTACGAATTCCAGAAATAGAAGCGACACAGGAATCCGAATCTGATATATAAAGCAGAAACCAAAGCAGTCGAAGAACAGAGTAAATAAACTCAAATCATACATCAAAGCGGCCATCGGATACAATTTAAAAGAATGAATTAGCAATGATATACAAACCTACAAATCATCAACATACCGTAGTATCCGACACGCGTGAAAAGAAAGCGAATCGAAGTTGAGAGAAGCAACAATGAGCGGAGGAGAGAGAGAAACCCTAGAAATTACAAGACGGATAGAAGATGCGCGTGGAGAGGGCTGGCGATGTGTGTAGATGATAAAGATATGTGCATGTCGAAAAAAAAAAAAGGAATTAAATAAATTAATTTTGGGCGAGATCTTGTGCAGTGCGGAATGTGGTTGGCGGGGCAGGACTGTATGACACGTGGAAGGCGGTGAGTGGTGGGGCCGGGAGGAGGCTGCAACTGCCAGACAGCCGGGGCCTGTCCGCCCAACAGCAAGATATGAAATACCAACAAATAAAAATATTTATTTACTACTCTCTCCATACCAATTTTTTCTTCTCATTTTCTTTTTTGATACCAAAATTTTTTCCTTGACATTTTTTTCCTAACACATTTACACTCTCTCAAATATATTCACTCTCCACTTATTGTTTTTTCTACTTTATCTTACATAATTTAATTTTCTTATGTGTCAACTACCGAATGAAAAGAAAAAATTGGTACGGAGGGAGTAACAAGTTTTGTAGTTGTAGTAAATAATGGATTTGGTAAATATTGGGCAACATTATTATTGTTTAGTGGATTTTGAAATTTTGTGGATTTATGGTCGAATGAAAGAATCCTCATGCGTGGACGTATTAAATTGCTAGTACATGAATTTCATAACGAAATGTGAATCCTGATGGTTACATAATCTTTTATTCAGACAAGGCCAACACATGGGAATCAAAGAACATGTTTTACAGGAAATATGAAGTGATTATTATAATACTATTGTTTCTTTTCTTTTTTCAAGTTGTTCAACAGTCTTTGGATGCGTCCCTTTGTTTTGCAAGTGACTCAAAAAAAGGGATACTGATTTCTTAAGACAAAGTAGGCACTTTGTGTTGAGTTACCTCACCTCATTCTGCATTTAGATAATTTGACGCAAATGTGTTTTTCTCGTCCGGTTTTTGCCGCCATGGCACATACTGATGTCCCATTTCCCAGCTACCATGATTCAACTTTAGAGAACCATCTGTAGTGTTTGAGGTGTAAATGGTTTGAAATCTTTGATGCGAAATTTGTCTTAATGTTAGATGTTGCATATGTTTCACTTCTCGTGTTGGACTCTCCGATAGCAATGTTTGTTTGGTTTAGGTATCTGCGATGAACCTTGTGTATGCCAGCTTTCCTGGACAGTACGATGTGAAAACATACTGATGAGATGAACAACAAAGTGCTGAGGGGCAAGCAAGCTGCTGCTTTGAATTCAAAGATTATCGAATAAATATGTTGAAATTTAATGTTAACAAAGTTAAATAAAGGAGGCCTTTTAAACGTGGGACGACCAGATGAGCTAAGTTCAGCCGCACTGTGACATTTTAGACCATTTGTGTAGGTTTACCAACTGTGTACGACTTGAGGTGGAAGACTTGGCAACCTGGCAAATATGCTGATTTCACAGCAGCCTGCTGGAACTTCTTGATTGCGCTTTCGTTTTATTCTAGATTAGATTGGATAAAGAATCGCACCCACCAGGATGAGCTCCTTAGCTCTTAACCTGCGGGAAAAAAGAAAGATACCACTATGAAACATATCAGAGTAAAATTTGACACTCAAGCCTGGAGAAGAACTTTGAAGTTCATATGAAAATTTCCAATTTCCAAAAAAACAGTAGTCCGCTTTTCAGTTGGGACATAACAGGCTATATGAAACATTCAACACAGATAATAGTTACCAAACATTCTAAAACAAATCACTCTTGAACTGTCAGTCTGTCACTGCCATCCACCAAACTCTTAGTCCTTGAAAAAAAATATTTCCCACCAAAGTTTTCAGCAGGCAGAGCCAAAAGATCTAAACATGTGTTTTAACAGGCGTCTGTGTCTTACCTCAATTCACTAGTTTTGACCACAATTAGCATTCAGCCATGCAACCTCACTATCCGGTTATTTGGAGTCAGAAACCTAAATATCAATCACATAATGAAATCGCTATGATAATTTCATTGAAGTCGAAGGAACTGGATATGATAATTTTCCATCATCCGGCTCGAGCTATGATAAAATAAAAATAAAAATATATCGATCTAAAATGAAAAATCTATATGTTCTTTATATCTAGACATATAATATGAATGGTTTTTATGTAAGATTGGGACGGATTCTAGAACTGACGTGGTCCTTTTTTTTTGGTCTTTATCGTTTTGTCACGCTGTCGTTTCGCTAGTTGCCTCAAATGGTAAGCCTACGGGGACTCAGATCTCAGCTGCTGGTCATTAATAAACTAATGTAATTAATCTGAGTGCAAAGTGCTATTTGCCGCTGTATTTTTGCATAAGCTGATATATGATTCAATTTAAAGCAACGTCGTGAAAGTTGATGCCCGGGATTTTCAATGCCACAGCTTGGAAACATATGTGCATTGCCAATGGCATACACTTCGATATAAATACCCCCAACGGGCTAAATGAATAACGTATAGTTAAAAATGACTGGTAAATGTTGTTTGAACGGAAGAAAAGTAAGAGTGAATCCTGCAACTGTGCTTGATATTCTTTCTATGGTTCAAGGGAATTGGCTCTACTGCATATCCAGGAAAACATAACAGATCTCAACATAGCAGCATGGCCAGCTTTTGATGTGAGCGCATAGGTTTGTCAGAGCAATATTGCATGTCTTTATTCCACTTTGAGAACTATCTTCATGAACTCGTAAACAAAGAAGCTGATTGAGGCCGACGGAAGTACCTGAAGATATAACATGTGGCTAAAAGATTAAACCTCACATAAAGTTATTTTGAATTCATACGGACAAATAGAGGTTATGACCATGCAAGCTGATTATTAATGGAAGAAAAACGTGAGGCGCCAGAACATTCTAGAAGAATAAAAATGTCTTTTGCAAGAAGAGGAAAATTAGCAAAGTAATACCAAGAGCCATATGGAAATTGGAATAAATACCGTGCAAAATCTGATTCGCAATCTATAAAAGTAAATTATCGATGGGAAAACAACGGCAAGCCATTCGCATGTATAACAAAAATCTGAGCTAGTCAGAATGTGTCGAAGTACATTAAGGTCATGGTAACTCACCTGAAGCAAGCTAGGAAGAAGACCAGCATATAAAGCCGGTACACCTCCTTGCTCTACTATCTTAACAAAAGTAGCAAAGGTACTCATTCTCGTTGCCTGGACTTGCATCTGAAGTCGTCTCCTCAGAACTTCAAAAGGGTATGTGGAAGCCTCAGCACAAGCTCCGGAAATGGCCCCGTATAACAAAGTTCTCACTGGTCCCAACTCTAACTGCGAAAATGCATTCGTGTCATGGCCATGCTGGCTCATGTTTTGAAGCCTTTTTCTCCCTTCAGGTGAACGTAGATATGCTGACTTTAGAGTGTCATACACGCCATAAAAAACAGCACAGGAAGGGGCCATGCTTATGATGGAAGGTACTAAGCCCTTGTACAATGCCAAGACTCCTTCAGTTTCGATCAAGTGATGAAATGCGCCAATCACACCACCCAAATGTTCCCCGCCAGGTGCAACAAGCTTCGTCCTTACCGTATCCAAGGGAAGACACAAAACAGTAGCGGTGATGCCAGCAGCTGCACCAGCAATAAACCTTTCAAAAGGTGAAATTTCCTCATTTCCTGAAAATTTTAACATCTGCTTTCTGTATGTATCATAAGCACAAAAGTTAATAGCCTTAAACGGAGCCGTGCGTAGAATGTTGACAAAGTTCCCTTTCCAAAATCCTTTCAAGCCTTGCGTGGCAGCTATTGTTCTAATAAGATCAAACAAGTGCTTCTGCTCCCCACGCACTATGTACTCCAACTTCAGCCTCTCAAGCGGCGCAACACATGTTCTGAAACACATAAACATCATACACCATCTAAGATACCATACTCCTATCTCATTTTAAAGTTCTCGTTATTCCTTTCTAGGCGTTTCAGAAATAGTCTTATTTTTTCCACATAATAACAAAAATATAATACTTCCGTAGTCATAACTCACATTGACTCTCTTCAAGCTAACTCTTTTTTTTTTATCATCAATTCACACACATATCCTTATTATATTTCCCTCAAATGTTCAGTTCTTTTGCATTGAACTGAAATGAAATCAAACTTAACTAAAACGAACTGAACTAAACTTGACTTGTTTGACTAATTATACCGAATCACAAAACCTAAAATTTGCAACATTTCAAAGAAGCTAGCAACATTAGCTGTATGAATTGAGTCGCTCAACAATAAAAACAATCCAAAGCAGAAAAACAAAACCTTATAATCAATCCCTCCTAATTTCCGTGCTCAGCTCGAAACGAAGAGAATAACAAGACAGAAAGGGAGGAAGTTAGTACCTTGAGACCATGGCAGCAATAGCTCCAGCCCAGAGATGCTTTGTGGTATTAAAGGCACCACCACTACTACTGCCACCTCTCACTCCAACCTTACTCCTAATACTACTATTCTTACAACTCGTCTCAACTGCCACCGCCACGTCATCATCACCATTGTCTTTAACAAACCCATCGTCGTCGCTCAAACCCACACACATAAACCCTACCTGACTCTCAATCTTACGCTTACTATAACGACTCATCTTAAGTCGCAAACTGGAATAATCAGGAATCGAGCCAGAAGTAGAGTAGAGTCGGAGAGTGATGGAGTTGAGAAATGAGTGTGGGATGGATGGTTCGAGAAACAGGCCGCCGATTACAAAGCAGGAAGATGTAGAGGTGGAAGATTGAGTGTTGTTGTGGTCGGTGAAGTGGAATTTGGACATTGTGTTGGATGATTATTGATATTTGGGATTTAGCAGGTGGAGACATGGAAGGGATTATTCGGAGAGTGGAAAGTGGTTTTTGGAGGAGCGACGAGTTTCGGTTTCGTCATTGCTTGCTGCAGCGCGACGCTCGGCTCGAGGCAGATAGAGTAGATGGACTGCCCCCCGAACTCTTATCGGATGCCAGTCGCAGTGTGGTTCGTCGGCTCAATTGGGGTCGTTCAGCCGGACCAAAGTAAATCAAACCAAAATGGACCGATAAAAGATTTGCTTATGACTGACTTGTCAGTTGGAACAACAGTTTGAAGATTGACATTTTTAGAAGGTCACAGTGTTAAGTATCACTTGATGAAATGAAATGAAATGAAACGAAACGAAACACATGTTGCTGTCACCCTACATTTCTTGGTTTCAGACTTTAGCCGCTATCGTCCCTTCATCATCTGTAGTTACTATGGTGCTTTTGTTATCGATATCGTTACTACTCCTCACTTCCTTATCGAGTTGATCTTCAGTTGTCTTAACCTTTGAAAGCTCGGAATTTGAGTCTAAGGTTGGATGGGAAGCTGAAGATCCGATGTCAAGCCCTGTCGTCCAAAATGAGGGAATTTTTAGATCCTCTTGTTTCATCTTCTCGGAATATTTGTTGATCTCGAACCCCTCTTCATCTTTTCCACCAAATGCGGATTCAACCTGTTCCATGTCTAATAGGTCTTCCATGATGCTTTTGGAATTCACGTCATCCGAGTAGACAAACTTTAATTTTCTGTATGTCTTGGGCTCTAGAAATGGCTTCACCATCTGCCAAATGAAAAAGTCTTCAATGGTGCGACAAACACACATATATAAAAATTCCAATTGTTTATATAAGATGAAACAAGAAAACAGATCATTTACCATGAAAAATGGTTCGAAGAACTTAGGAGGGTTATACAAAATGGCGACCCCAAGCCTTTCAGGATAATGGCATTGTAAAACTATTGCTGTTTTACGAGTCACATTCAAGGATACGTGCGAAAGATTGTAGCCCTCAAAATCAATTAACCATGCCATCTGTTCTTGACCTGGTGGCAGGTTCATCACTGCGTTTTCCATTAAGTACACAAGATGCTTAATCTGCTCCTTGGTTGACTTGGAGTTCTGTGGAAAGGATAAAAAAATGATGAGATGCGCGCAACCCAGCTTTGCCACAACATCAAAGCAAGCAAAACTAGAGTTCGTTTGGGCTTTATGCCTGATTTTAATCATTGAACTCGTACAACAAATTTTGTTTCAAAGCGAGTAATGAAGGAGTTTTAAAACAAACCTGGTGGCTTGGCCTCATGACAAGTACTGGTCTCCCATACTTATCGAAGTAATTCGATCTGTACACCTTTCCAGTCGCACCTTCATGAGCAACCTCTTCCTGTAGTAAATATGTTATCTATGTCACTAAAGTACAACGCGACATAGACATGCGATTTATATGATGCTCCGTAGCACACGGATGCACACATGTTTCTAGGAGTACTCCCACATTCTCATTCACAGTAAAACAAAAAACATAACAATAAGAGGTGCAACAAATATTAGAAAAATGAAATGCAGCAGAAAATGACAAAAACACAATTGACGTGTAACATTTGATCATTGAATTATTTGATGAAGTAGTACCCAGCGAATTTCCTCCGGCCTGTATTCAAGTCTCCATTTCATGGTTTCCTTGAGCATTGCAGTGGCCTTTTTGACATCCCAGTTGCGCGCCCTTAAATATCTAGAAATGGTTCCATCGGTACAAAAGGTGGATAACTTCTCCGGTATAACTCCCAACAATTTTCTAACCTCATCAATCTGCAAATACAAAGACACAGACTTAAATCTGAAACTCTCTTTTCCAAAATAAATTCACTAAATAAACTTAGTAGCTGCTACCTTTTGTTGTTTCTCATCAGCTGTTAAGGAACAACCATCGGCATCCACAAGGGGTTTGCTCAGTTCTGTGCTCATAACTTCACAACTCCACCTGCTGGATGGAGGTTTTCGTATCTAGTAATTAATGGCTACCACAATACTAAGCATTCTCATTATCTTTCTTAAACAACTTGAACAAAAGGTGATAATTCCAAATTTTCCAATACAAAACCATTATTCATGTTGATTAATCACTCGTGA
>JAWWMW010002018.1:0-18158 GCA_035048345.1 Echeveria elegans
TGTAGTTTAATAAATAATGTTTATCAACTCAAACTGAGAAAAATATCTCAATAATGAAGATGTTGTGGACATGAACACTAATGAATAACTCATGTGATATTATATTTAGCAATTGGAATGCATTAAATTGAATTGAATTGAAATTGAATTGAACTGAACTAACCTGAACTGACTTTCTGTTCAAGTCAAAAGAACAGACCCTTAGTATTATTTTATGGTTATTACGGAAAAAGATGAGTATCTATAACATTTTGTTCAGATGACACCCTTTCGTTTGTTTTTCATATTTAAAGACTGTTACATTTTCATGTTTTCATTAAAAATATAAAAAATACAATCATTGCTTATAAATCACATCTGTAATATATCATCATTATGCACAGAATTAATATTATAATATATATTTTTCATTTAATTATTATAAAAAATTCATTAATTTTTTTTATGAAGGTGGTTAAGTGAAAATATTTTATAAGATTGATTTTGTACAAAATAATATATTATAGTAGTTGTTTTGTGATCAAGGCTCTGTTTTTTTTACTTTAATATAAAGTTAGTTCAGGTCAACTGATAAATATTCACTATTTTAAACTATTTTAAAAGTGTAATAAGACTTGAAACTATGAGTGCAAGCGTAAGACTCATTCATTATTATTAAAAATATTTTTAAAATTAAAAATAATATGTAAATGTAATTTATTAATTATTTTTAAAATTTATGTTCAGTTCAGTTCAGCTCAAAAGAACATACCCTAACTCTTTTATGAATCATTCGCCACGGATGGAGAGGAGGACCTCAAGATATGGGTGAAATACAAATAGCTAAAATTTATAAGTAATCTTGTCAAATAATAATGTATTGACTTATCTTCTGTCTAATACATTTACGCACAATATCCAAATATCAAATAGTCTCTATAATTCAATCAAAGCAGTGTTGAGATTCACTTGATGAATTGAAAATGTTCCACATTTCCCAAATGGAAGGAATAATGATAGCATATATTGGTTTCCAACACCACAACTCACAAGCCTTGGCTTTTGAGTTGAATGGTCGGTGGAACCGGAATATGCTAGCATTTTATTTGGTATCAGAGCCTAGGCACACGACCTAGGCCAAGTACGCGATGCGTGGGACGCGCCTAAGTGCGCCAAGTGTAAATTGAGGCACCCCGCCAAGTGTAAACTAAGGCACCCGTTTGTTGGCCGTGTTGGTAAAGAGGAAGTTGCGTGTTGCACTCCCGCCACATGAGCCGTGTTTGAGTAGGTTCACAAGTCGCATGATGCGCACCTACAGTTTGCCGCGTCGCAGTGTTAGCGAACGTGTTTAGGGAGAGCTGCCCAATTCCTCAAGTGAGGGGGAGTGTTGAGATTCACTTGATGAATTGAAAATGTCCCACATTGCCCAAATGGAAGGAATAATGATAGCATTTCACAAGCAAAAAGCCTACTCGGAGAGATTGCAAAAAAAAAATCTCACATAAGTTGAATAAAAGATGCGTATAAGTGAACGTCTTGAACCAAAACATTCTTACGATAGATCAATAACACATATTCCGCGTGTTATTGATTAAAAAAGTATGCTATTATGAGTATTGAATTACATCTAAACCTATAAAGGATAGGAAAAATGATGTTTAACCAAACATAAAATTATAATTTTACCTCTCTCTTTATAATTTGACCCCTCTCTTCATCATTAATCATAAAAATGTCATTAAAATTAAAGATAACGGGCTCAGTTTGGCCCATTAAATAAAGTTTTAAAACTAAAATTTGAAAATATTAAAAATAAACAGTTAAAAATCAAAAATAAAAATTAAATTAAAAATTGAAATTATTAAAAATTAACATTACAAATAAAAAAATTAAGCGAAAAACATTTAACATTTTAAAATAAATCAAATAGAGACATGAGAAAAAATTTCGTCAGAACAACAAGTGCGCAGCTATTACAAATATAAATAACAATACACAAATATAAGTCAATATGTGACTAGCAAAATCAACATGATAATATTAGGTAAAACATCAATATTTTCACAATAGAATTTAACATACTAGAAAATAACACATTTATGCAAATGTAAGACAACCTTTACTATCGCATGTTCTTTGAATTACTCAAAAAGTTTTACAAGAGTTACTCTATTTTTGTGTTGTTTAATTTTACATGAATTAATTAAACCGACAATGAAGGTTTTTAAAAGAAAATGGAAAAGCTATTGATGCGATGCGATGCAACACACACACGCGTGTGGGGCCGATTATTAAGATTGCGCATGGGAACGGGTTGTGTCCCTTCATTTTGATTGGTCCGCTGTGTTTAGCTGCTGCTTTCTCTTAAATAAATCATAAATACTTTATGATATGGTAACATCAACATTGATTTCCACACATCCAATAAAAGTTGGTATTAATTAAAAAAGAATCAATGAATTAGTTTATGATAAATTAATGCTTAAGTTTGAATATGTTCTTTATTTTGTACTCGAGTTGTTTCGAATAATTTGTTGTCAAAAGAAAGTATTTTTACTATTATATCATATTTTCTCTCTCATTTTTTGTTCTTCATGTTTACTAGTAATTGTGGCACATGATTAACATGTGCGTAAAAAGATAGATGTAACATTAGTTAAGGTTTAAAGGGTATTTTTGGAACTTTGAATTTTTTTGTAGCCAGCTCAATTTCCTTACGCTTTATTAATAGTAAATATTTTAGAGTATGCAGATATGATAGTCTTTATGTTGAGGACAAATTTCTTATTGGAATATTATACAGAGAAATAAGGAGATGAGGGAAGTTTTTTTAAAAGAATAATTCATATATCGTCCAAGAACAGGACATTCTTCTGATTCAAGGCGAAGATGCATACATTGCGACTCGAACCGAAAAATTTTGGTACAGTGACCTAACCGTTGGACCTCATTGGGGCAAACTGTTCTACAGTAATAATGCTAGGCCAAGGGCTATATTCATTTTATGGATGACATGTCACGGACGGTTATACACAAAAGACAGGCTGCATAAAATAGGCATACTAACCGATGGGATGTGTTGCTTTTGTGGAGAGAAGCCATCTAATTTTTGAATGCAGTGACAGAAGCAAAATATGGAGGGGAGTGCTGAAATGGTTGAAAGAGCAACACAGGCCCCTGAAATAGGAGGAAGAAATTAGCTGGCTGGAGAAAGGCAACTAAAAAGCAAATGAGCTAGAGTTAAAGATACTAAAAATGGCAGCAGCAGAGACAATTTACAATGTTTGGAGATTTAGAAACGATAAAATATTTGCAGGAAAGGACGTAAGGCCAGAGGATTGGAAGGAAATATGCAGGGTGATCGCTGCAAGCTGCCAGAAGAAATCTGTTCTTAAACTGTATGTAATGAACTGATTCTGATCCATTCCGATCCGGTGCTGCGCTGCGACTAGTAACTCTGAGACTTGTATCCTTGTAGGTTTTATAATTTTTATCTAAAATATTTATATTTTACTATAATTTGTTGCTCGCAGCATCAAACTCGAATCTCATACATTTTGACGCGGTTGATTTGTAACCTGCATTTGCATAAAAAATAAAGTAAAAAACAAAATTAGCGATTCTGATTCCAATCCCGGCCACGAGACAATTTATGAGTTGACAGTATTGCGTTGCGCTTGAATCCGACCATAACGTATAGTCACATGTTTACTATGCGTATGAAGCCGTTCATTTTCAAACATGTTCATTTCAACCCTGCGTCCTTCATTACCCTACAGTCTCGTAAAATCCATTCGTCGCATTCATTCAAATCCACACCTGCCATATTCCACGCGAAGCTCATCCGGGACAGTACATTACTGCATCTTCCTTCAGCTAACCACTTGCTAAATCTCTACGTCAAACATCATTTTTTAGAAGATGCACGGAAGCTGTTTGACGAAATGCCTAACAGAGACGTGCAAACGTGGACAGTCCTCATTTCTGATTTTGCTAAAAGAGGGTCGGTTGGTGACGTTTTAAGGATTTTTAATGAGATGCGAGCGGAAAGGGTATGGCCTAATAAGTTCACTTTGTCTAGTGTTTTGAAGTGTTGTGTTAAAGCGAATGAGGTGGGTGTAGGGAAGGTGATTCATGGGTGGATGTTGTGTAGTGGGGTTGAATTTGATGTTGTGCTGGAGAATTCTGTGCTTGACTTGTATGTAAAAGGTGGCGCTTTTGAATTGGGGATGAGGTTATTTCAGATGATGGAAATGAGAGACACGGTTTCTTGGAATATTGTGATTTTTGGGTGTTTTCAGGCTGGAGATGATGAGAGGGCTGTTGAGTTGTTTAGGAAAATGCCCTGTAAGGATGTTGGCAGTTGGAATACTATTATAGATGGGTTAATGCGAAGTGGGGCTGAAACTGCTGCTCTCGAGTCACTACGTGAGATGTTGATAGTTAGTCGTCCATTGATCAACACAGTGACGTTTTCCATAGCGTTGGTCTTAGCTTCGACTTTACTGGATTTGCAGCTTGGTAGGCAACTTCATGCTCAGATCTTAAGATGTCATGTTCACGGAGATGGGTTTGTTGTCAATTCACTTGTTCATATGTACAGTAAGTGTGGAGAGACTCGGATAGCATCGCTGGTTTTAGGTAACACTTCTCATAATAAGATGATGCAAATTATAAACCATGAGGATGTAATGGATGCTGCCGCTTGGAGCTCCATGATTTCTGGATGTGTTCAAAATGGTATGTGGGATGACGCCATGGAGATATTTTGCAAAATGGTTCGTGGTAATTTGCAGCTGCACATGTTTATCTTCACGAGCATCTTATCAGCTTGTGCTAGTTCCGGGCAATTGATGTTTGGGAAGCTTGTTCATGCATTTGCTGTTAAGCTTGGGTATAGACCTGATGTTGCAATGTCTTGTGCAATAATCGATATGTATGCTAAGTGTGGAAGCTTAGATGATGCTCGTTTGATTTTTCAACAGACTAGTGACAGGAATGTTGTACTGTGGACTGCAATGATTTTTTGCTGTGCTTTAAATGGGAACGGTCCGGAGGCAACTCATCTTTTCGACTCTATGATAAGGGAGGGTATAAATCCAAATGCCGTAGCCTTTATAAGTGTCTTAACTGCTTGTATCCATGCTGGGCTGGTTGAACATGGCTGCAGATATTTCAGGATGATGAAGGACATATATGGCATCAAGCCTGAACCTGAACATTTCACTTGTATGGTTGATTTGTATGGCCGAGCCAATCGCTTAGAAGAAGCCAAATATTTTATTCTTCAAAATGATATGTCGAGTTCAGTTGCAGCTTGGAGCGCATTGCTTTCCTCTTGTAGATTTCACAAGAACTTTGAGATGGCTAAGTTGGCTAGCAAACATTTGGAGACATTCAAATCATCTGATGCCGGAACTATTGTTATGCTATCCAACTTGTGTGCAAACAAACAGAGGTGGGAAGACTCTAGTCAAATTAGGAGTTCAATGAAGCAAAAGGGGATCAAGAAGCTTCCTGGGCAATCATGGATTCAACTAAAAAATGGTGTCCATACTTTTAGTGCAGGAGACCAGTCACATCCACAACATGCTGATATATTCTCTAACTTAGATGAGCTAACTTCTCGAGTAAAGGAAATAGGCTACTCACCCAATGTGAAAATGGTGACACATGATGTTGAAGAAGAACAAGGCGAGGTCTTTCTTAGACATCACAGCGAAAAGCTTGCCATAGTGTATGGTGTAATGAGCACTGCTCGTGGAATTCCTATTCGGGTGATGAAAAATCTCCGTGTTTGTGGGGATTGCCACGACTTTGTCAAGTATACATCTAAACTTTTAAACAGAGAAATTATTGTCAGAGATATTCACAGGTTTCATCATTTTAAGCATGGAAGCTGCTCCTGTGGAGATTACTGGTGACATTAGCACAATCTTTAGAACTCTAATTTTGGTACGGCATCCTTGTTTCTCTTCCCATTATCATTATTACTGTTGGAAATTCAAACACTCTGTAGTAACTTACATATTTAGCTTAACTTCTTCATCTCAGGTTTCAAAAGATTTGTGCAGAAGGCGCACTCTCCTCGAGAGATACAAATTACAGGTAACAGTTTATGGTTTAGACTTGAGACGTTAATCAAGTCATTGTATAAACCTAGTTACCTAACCATGATTTCAGTACATAAAATGAGTCTCTTATAGGCATCTGTGATGCCAAGTTCAACCTGTACGTTGTATATATCTGAGATCTGTGTGTGCCTTGTTAGGTACTAAATACTTCGCTTCCAAAGTTCACATGCGACTTCTCAAACAAGCATGCAAGGGGTGGCCAGTTCGGATAGGAAGAGGAGCCCACTATAAAGCTGATACTTAATAATATGAGGGTGATAATGGGTATGCTAGTAGGTAGAATGCAGCTAACTCCACCAACAGCTTGTTGATATGATTAACAAACAGCTCAAAGAAACAAAGGCGTCATTTATCTGACTTAGCTTGCTGAAACACTGATGAAAATTCTTAGAGCTTTCAGTAGTTGTACAGTTAGTGTTACCATTCCTGCACAAATTAGGCATTGTCATTCGGTATAAATAACCTAAGCAAGTCCACCACTAAAGATATTGTAGTATACTCTTTTCTTGATCAGATGAGCATGGATATGCTGGAGAGGATGGTGCTGCTACCACTAACTGGTACTTGTATCTCACGGTATACTACAGCAGTTTTAGTTCAACGGTGTGGTAAAAGATCAAGATCAATTGGGACTGGGCCATTGCCAAGTAGCTCCTCTCTTTACCATTATCTATGTTTTTCTGCTCATGATAATTTTTACAAAATGAATGTCCTTGTATCTCCATTTTTTGGAAAGTTGAAATGCGTCTCTGTTTTCTGTGAAGGAAAGCAGGACCATGACGACATGTATTCACAGGCATTACTGGATGAGAGCATGAAAAGATCAACGCCTGGAATTTTTAATGTCGTTCCAAAGTCTAATATCTCAGAAAGTGTTCACAGACTGCTCAAAATTTTCAAAAACATATGTCAGCTGTTTGGTAAGTGTATTTTACCGAGCCACTGTCATTTTAATACGGGGAAGTTTGCTTCTATAATTCAGAGTGCACCAGAATTAATAATCTGACATCTTACTAGAAATCAATCTTGAGAAGATATTTAGGAACTCACGTTAAGGAGGTATATTGCTTGGGATGCTTACACATACTCGTCCCCTCTACGGTGATTTCGAACATGGTTTTAAGTAATTTCTCATTAAAGACAACAAAATAATGGTCAGCAGTCTCCCAAAGTTCCTGATTTAGCAATAAACTAGAAGATATGCTGTTTCATTACTTTGAAATCAAACATTCCAACTTTGTTATTTATTTGTCACTAATTCACTATGCACTTTCTATGCAGTCAGAGATGAAACAAATGATCCAGATAATGAAAGACATGTGACACATATAGGATGGAATGGCCCTGTAACATCCAGTCTCGTCAATGGCTGGGAAGCTCTTCTTCAAACTCTCAAGATCTACTTATAATCCCCGACTGCAACCAGCCCCAACCCGTACTGCATTCAGTCACATAATGAGGAAATCATATTGTTAAGCTCATATTTAATGACATCAATCGTCTCTTTGTATGTGAGACCCAATTAGGGGTATCCATATCCAGAGTGTGCTACTCCCTACCAGTAATGTATTGCTTAAATGATTGTAGTTCTAGCAAGCAGCAAGATGACAAGTGAAAATGTACAACAATGTAGGAACCATTTTCTCACTTGAATCTTAAAAGTCAGTTGTGGACACATGCGACAGATCTCTGTCATGTCTTTCATTGCTCATATCATAATCATATTCTCTTCCCACCTATAAACTTCACTACAAAATTCCATTTCATCCTTCAAAACCCTATTTAAACTATTCCCCAACTCCCTCCCAAAAATCACACCACAGTCAGACTCAGATCTCTCCATCAGCAAAAGAAATGTCTTCCCTGAGTCTCCTTCTGCTCATCTTCTCACTTGTGTTCATTACAAGTGTTCATTACAACAGTCAATCACACCCTTTTAAGTCTCTCTCTTCATTCCTGACTCCCAAGTTTTCTTGGTTTCATATTATCTGATGTTTTTGAACTGTTTGTGCTGCGAAGGCAAATGGGTCTTTTCCAAGTTTTGATTTTGAGCAAGAAATGGTGCCACACATTGATGATGGAATGAGGATAAAGTTGGTGTTGGAGTTCAGTGAAAAGAATAGAAGAAAGTTTAATAGCTTTCAAGCATGTGTCAGTTTGCACATGCTGTGGTGGAGCTAAGGGACTCTGTATAGTGTATAGCCTCTCCTTGTTGCTATTCCATCAAATGCAATATCCCCAAATAGACCATTTGGTTTCTGCTCCTTCACACCTAAAACCTGCAATTGCTTTAAATGCCATGTTTGACAACAACACAATCAGTTCTCTTCAGTTCTATAGTCTATTCTATACCATTATGTACAGGTGAGTTTTTGTTGCTTTAAATTGGATTTCCACCAGCTCCAAGTAGCAAACACTTGCTTAAAATACATCCATTGTTGTCCTCTTTGGTGCTCCATCGATTGAGAAAACAGTCACGTTGGGAGCTACTTTCTTAAATGATGAGTTTTGCGTAAAATTTTAAACGTGCACCATTGAATTTATGGTGAGTGATAATCACTCCCTGGGAGATGGTGCTGTTTTCTTGACATTTACAAAATAACCTCACTTTACGGATGGATCGACAAGACAATGAGAAGGCACGCTTGAGCATATCATGCAGCTTTTTACTAATCTAAGTCTGCCAAGCTTGTCATCTCCATTCGGGTATGTACTTGTAATTGAATATCTTAGAATAACCTTTGGGGAGTGCGAGATGAGTTTTATACTAAGGTGAATTTTGTTTCGGGGTATGGATCAACCCAGCATTGATCGTTCTGTGTTGCGTTTATCCATCTTTTTTTGAATATGGCGAACTCAACATATGACTGTCTTCTCACCTGCAAAGCAGTCACAACAGTCATAAGTCATAACAGTCAAATGCGTATAGGATCCTCGCCTACCATTTTGGCCAGACACTAGTGACAATGTGTTCTATTTTCAAAACAATTCCGGAGATACCCATGTGTCAATCGATTACTATCAGCAACTAAGCGACGGCATATCATCTGATTATGATTTAAAGTTACCTCACTTCTGGGATCGTGAACTTGAGAATGGTCGGGCGGTGTCTTCGAACTACTATTTCCTGTCTTTGGATTCTGAGGCAACGGCGAATTTGTCTGCAAATTCGACGATCACACATTACTAACATTTAAATTTACACATCCAAAAACAAATAGTAACTGCATACTACGTAGTACCTTATTATGAGCATGAGAACCTCCAAGAGTAGGTAAGCCGTGATGAATTACATACTCCGCATCAACCACTCCAATATTCTTGGTTCGATCACCCTATATTTGAAAGGGAAATTCAAATTGCCGGGTTCATAATGAAAAATGATACTATACAAAATAAAAGAGAAAATAGTTAAGCGTAGATGACTGGCTTGCCTGAGCACAGTAACCAAGCTGGATATCTAACCCCCACGCATGAATCAAGTCATTCTGTAGTTGTAACCGAACAACCATGAACAACTGCTTGTTGGTCTCAAATTATAATACGGTAATGAATGGGGGAAAAAAGGCAGACCAACTCACCTGAATCATATACCATACGCATCGCCACGCTGCTTTTGTAAAGACAGGCGCCATCACTTCTATCCATCTACAGTAAATAATACAATCAAGGCAAACAAATGTATAATAAATTAATTAATACGCACCGCAAGGTACAAAATCCGACAGTATAATCTGTGTGATTATTTATTGGTAGAATTTGACCTCGCCATTTAGTTTTGTTTCAGACCCATCCTATCAAGTCTCGGAGGATATGGAGAATAAATCCAGACACCAAAATATTGTACATGACTCAGAATTCAGTAAAGAACCAAGAAAACAAGAGAGATGAAGGCTACCCAGTGCATGGAGGACTTGTACTGTTGTAGTTACAGCCTTTACCAGGACCACCGGGCTTGTATGTTCTTCTGTAAAAGCAAATACAAAACTGAACAAACATGGAAAACAGAAGTTTTCATATGAAAGAGCAAAATCAGGAAATGCTGAACAACTGCAGATTTCGAGCGAAAATGTCATTCGTGTTACAAATCATTTGCTAAAATGCAAAATAAAATGGACCTGTGTACTGTGGATCGTCTTCCACGGGCAGTTATCTGATGATGCACCTCTGATTTAACAGGATCCAGCGCTGGCTGTGATATTTCCAGGCCTTCGCTCTTGACAATTGAAAGGTACCTGTCAGATGTCCATGAGATTATATAATCTGATGGACAATTAAATGCATTGACAATATATTTACGCAAGGAGTTATCACGTCATCATACCGCTTGGGGTTAAAGTTCTCAACTCCGAGATCTTCATCCCATAGGAAAACATACTCGTACTCTGATACTATGTCAGGATGCAAGAATCGTTTGGCGAACCACCTAAGATATTCAGAACAACATGAAAGGTTAATTCAGGCTACAAACTAAATTCACATTATACGACTCACAACTGTAGAATCTGTGAAAGGCATACCATTTAGTTTGATGGGGTGCAGATACATGTATGACCTTATCACTCCATTCAAACGTCCTCCACTTATCAACTACTCCATCGTAATGAAATAGCATGACAACAAAACCACTTCCTAGAAACTGTAATATGAATGAGGGATGATCTTCAACACAATCCCAGACAACGCAACTATACATGTATCACCACTAAAGAAGTTAACCTTTTTGACCATTTTATCAACGAGATCCGTTTGATTTATTCCAACCGCCATGGCAAAGAGACTCTTCGATGGTTCACCCCCTTCCTGTTATGAAGCAAATCAAACAATTGGACTAGTTGAATCTAAACATGAAATGCCGATTGCTGAGTTCTATTTATGTCAGAAGTACCACCTATAGTTCCTTGCTAAAAAAACAAGTGATTACAAAAAGACGCAGCATTGAAGTTTCACTTCACTTGTGCGATTCTTACCGGGAAACCCCAAAGTGGGCGCATCTCAAAGTTAGAATTTGTTGTGACAATACCTCTTGGCAAGGCTTCGCTCCCAGGAGGTCTGCACTGACTCTACGATGCAAAATACAAGTCAGAATGCATAGATTCCAATAACATAATGGACTGGTTCCACTGAGAAAATGCACATTGTGACATCAATTCACGAATCCAACGGCAAACCTTGCAGTTGTCAGAGTTCATGTTCTTCAAAACATCAGGGATTGTAAATCTCAAATAATTCTGTAAAGAAACACATGTTGTCCAAAATGAGCTTATATTTATTATACCAAAGTCAAACAGAACTCATTAATTCCATTTGAAGACTGATCACAGTGCATATGTGAGAGCAGTACCTCTTTCGGATCGGTTGCTATAAAGGCACTCCCAATGAAAAATAACACACATAGCAAACTAGCTGCCGGAACGACACTGCAAATACACGATCTCCAGCTTTTTGGTTCGCTCAAAAATCCAACCTGAGGAGTAAAATGACAGAATCATTAGCAAAAGCAAAGTAAAGCTTGCAGGTTCTACGAAAAAAGTCAGTTAGCAACTCATCAGTAAATACATTTGAATTGTGTCCTGATGTGATTCCTAATATCTTGTAAAACGCTTCCTCAGAAAAACCACGAATAAATACACGTAAACAAGATGCTACTGCTTCCTATACAGCTTTTCCCATCCAATTCGAAGGACGGGATGATCTCTCACAATACACCAAACAAACAAAAAATCAAGAAAAACATAACCTAAACTCTAAAGAACTTAACAACAACATCCTTCGTAAGAAAATCGCGAACTTCCAAACTTCAAATGACAACCAAACACACAACACTTACATAAGTAAACAGCTTCATATTCTTCTCCACTCCCTCAGAAGATGGATAGATGAATGAATCTTTGCCACCCCTACACTCTTCCTTTCTCTCTTTTTATATTCCTGAAATCCCAAACAACACGCAAACATCTTAACTACCCAATTTCAAACAAAAAGCCACGACATTTAATAAAAATATATTATACCAAAAAAAGTACACTGAAAATTACAAATAAAGAAAGCAGAAGACACATACACAGTTCACAAAGCTTCGATCTTTTCTGTTGATAAACCCAAAGCTTCAATTTTGAGACAAGGGTGTGTGAGAGTGAGAGTGCGGGAACTGACAGCGACTAGCGCATAGGCAATAGACAATAACCCAGTTGGATACAGCGCAGAAATCAATCAAAATCGATTACTCAAACTGGAGGAATTCGACACCGTGTCGTACACGTGTCTGCAAGTTTAAGCACTTACGAGGGATGGAGATTGATATGGAGACGTTCGGAGGAGGTGGTGGTGAAACTGGGGGTTGTGGTTCACGATCTACGAGAAAAACCGACACGGCAAGCAACGGATTAATTCCCACGACGCCAATCGGCAAAACCAAAACATTTTTATTTATAAAAAAATCATTCATTTTAATTTAATTAATAATTTGTTGTTTTGTACGAAAATCCAAATTTTAAAAATATATGCATCAAATTATAAATATCTGTTGAATAAATAAAATGAGGATCTGGAAAACAAATGTCGTCCGATTTTATTTAAAACTGTTATTAATTTCAAATCAAATTAATCACATTTTCTTCTCCTCACCTCCACGGAGGATGGTCTCTTTTCCTCTGCCCTGGGAGTTTCTTTTGTTAGCTATTCATTGATTTCCACATGTATTTTCTCCCTAAGATTCGTTTTAGGTGAGAGCTTGTTATTTTATCCCTAAAAGTCGTTTTAGGTGAGAGTTTGTTATTTTCTCTAAGTTGTATACTTATGAGAGGTGTCTATTTGGTGTTTTTAGTGTCTATTTGGTTTAAATTGGTGTCTCTTTGGTGCACCGGGACTGGAATTGCTCTTCCATGTCATGGTTTGCTCCGCTTTTGTTTAAGTGTTGCGTCTCCGTAGCAGACATTGTCTGCTCTGTTCCATATCGCGCGCATTGTTGTTGCATGTTGATGGAAGGTCAGAGGTATTTCCATGCCTGTGTCGCGTCGCCTTTCCAAGCCTGTGTCGCGTGTGTGCGCTGGGTCTGCAGCTGCCTTTTCCGAGCCTGTGCCGTGGTTTACATTTATCATCTAAGTGATGCGTTGACGACTAGCCGGGATGACGACAGTGAGAGGAGTGTTCATGGTTTGGAGACGTTTTCTGGTGCAGATCTGTGCGAAGGTTCGGTGCTCAACAGGTCGACGGTCGTACGAGCTGCTGGGATCCGTGCGTCCGTCGGAGTTGTGCGTTCGTCGGAGTCGAACAGTCGTATGTGGTGCGGGCTGAAGTGTGACGGACGCTTGGCTCTGCTCTGCTCTTCCATATTCCCCGCATTAATGGGGTGGACCGCATTTAATGCTGTTTGTGGACGGCTGTGTCGCTTTGGGTAAAGTTTTGACAGGTTTTAATGCCTTGTTAAATTATTGGGTATTTGTGTCTTTATGACCTGTGCTGTAATAGGAATTTAGGTACTAGATAATATATCTTGTACGAGTCTGTGTACCCGTTTTACCCGTTATCGGAAAAAAAATTAATCACATTTTGTAATTGCATAGCTAAAGCATATACTGTATGAGAAATTATATGTGATATAACACCAAGAAAGATACAATGACAGAAGATATGATTTGTCAGCGCAACTTTCTCAAGCGAAATATTAATCAAGACTTGTTCTTACTCCATAATGTCTCCGAAGATATTGAATTCAAGACATGCATAACCAGCTTAGCAATTTTACGATTAAAGAGTTAACACTTGACGCTCTCTTTTATTGATATATTCTTTGCTTCTTAACTCATATGGAATCATGCTTTGGAAATTGGTGCTAAAATTTTGTGCGCGCTAGATGAATGTGTGAGTAAGATTCTTCAGATGATTTAAAGAGTCGAAATGCAAAGTGGTGCTAAAATTGTTGGATGAAAGGTCTAGCACCTGAAGACCATGTAACCCAAAAATGAAAGGTCTAGCACAGTTGTTATCGTGTAAAATAAAATACATATTTAATTATTTATTGTATTTATGGAATCGTATAAATGTAGAAATACGTGGCTTCGAGTAAGCAGGTACAAATTTGAAGCAAAAATTAAATAAGAAAATAATTCATATTACCGCAAGCACACATTTCTCATTGTCTCATGGCTCTCAATTCGACGCAATCCGATTAACCCTATAATCTTCCATTAACATCGGAACGAAGAGATTCAGACATTAATCATCGCAACTCTCGATTTGTTTGTAAATCTCTTGCTCTATTTTGTATCATCATATCCGCGTGTGCGTGTCTTCTTGATTATTATTATTGTTTTCCTTTGTTTTGTTAGGGTTTGGGATCGGTCGATGTTGTGTGATTCTTTGTTTGATGATCGGTGTGTGGGTCTGAATTTGATGTTGTGTATGAGGTGTTGGAGAAAGATGAAATTTTTATTTGATTCTGGTTATGAATTTGATGTAATGATTGATTTTGATTGCCTTTTTTTATTAGTATTTTATATTTATGTGTGATTTTGTATGTGAATTTTATTCTTCAAGTTGTTGTGATCGTTGACAGTGTTTTTGTTTAAAATCGGTATGAGTGCAGGATTAAGGATTACTGCTGATTTTGCTGCTTCTGATCTGAACTAGTTGTTATATTCTTCAAACCTTCCAAGATTATACTTGTTCGTGATATAGAGCTGTGGACTGTATATTTTCTGTTGTTTGTACTTTGGAGCTTGACATCAAGGCTGGACTGAGAGTAGGTTATTCCATCAATTCATTCATTCAACTACAATCCACCAATTAAAAGAATTCCGTAAACTTGGATTATTCCGACTTCAGTTTGTGTCATAAAGATTCAGAAGCGACAAGTAGGATTAAGGGTGCAAAATTGTCAGCAAGGTTAGTTTTTGAATGCTCGTTTGCTTTCTTTGAACTTACAAGTAATCGTTTATTGTGAGAAAAAAAAATGGTGATGATGGCCTGTGTTGCTCTGATGACCAGAAGTTTAATGAGATGTGTTGTGTACTTGTGTAGTGAATTTGTAGGTTTGCACCAAGGGCCATTCATGAAGGTATGGTAGAAATGTATATATAACATGCAATGCATAATCATCTTAATGTTGGAGTAACTTATTGTAGAATCAGTCGCAAGAGCAAGGCACTGTAACTGTAAATGTGCCCCTTTTTCAATGTAACCTTGGCTAATATATTAAGAATTCTATTTGCTCGAGGGTAAATCTCTCAGTATGCTGTTTGTTTTGTTATTGCCTTTGTTTTTGCATCTGTTCTCTAGGTAGTATAAAATTTGCTGCTTTTGTAAGATTTGTTTCATACAAATAGGCGACCACAAAAAATGCAGAAACTGATCTTTATCGAGTAAAATGATTCGGTTAGAAAGAAACTAGTTAAGTTCCAATCGATTCTTGGTATAGGAATATACGGGTGCTTATATGTTTATCGTATTCATGATTGTGTATAGTAACTAGTGAATTTATTGCGTAAAACAACATATACAAAAGATCAAAATGTTCACCATTCATGAATTGATCTTTCTCTGAAAAGTTTGTCATCTGATACATCTTGATGTTCTTAATAAACCCGAAACAGTGTTCTCAAGATGTCAGATATAAAAGGAAGTACATCCTCAATCACAGATTCAAGTGCACTGCACAAAGAACTGGATGAGGCTTCGTGTCCCATTTGCATGGACCATCCACATAATGCTGTTCTACTTCTTTGTAGTGCCCATGAAAAAGGATGCAGGTCTTTTATTTGTGATACCAGTTACAGGCACTCCAACTGCCTTGATCGCTTCAAAAAATTAAGAGTCAGCCGTAGGAATGGTCAATCTCATGAAAACACTTCCGCATCTGATAGAACAGTAAGCTTTGGAATTGGTCATTTTCCAGTTTCCAGTTCCAATGTAACAAATGACTTTAATGAAGTTCAAGGAACACAAGAAAATGAAGATTTGCAGAGTCATTCAGAAAACCAAAATGGAAGCATATCACAAACAAGTGGTATAGTGCCAGGCCAAGTAAATTCTTCGACAGATATTACAGCTGGGCAGTCATCACATGATGCCAATTTGAACCTAACCTGCCCACTTTGTAGAGGGGCTGTAGCTGGGTGGAAGATTGAAAAGGAAGCCAGGCAATATCTTGATTTGAAACAGCGAAGCTGCTCACATGAGTCCTGTTCATTCATTGGAAACTATCAGGAGCTACGCAGGCATGCTAGAAGGGCACACCCAACTAAATGCCCTGCTGATGTTGACCCTTCTAGAGAGCGTGCCTGGCAAAATTTGGAGCATCAGAGAGACTATGGTGACATCATGAGTGTAATACGTTCATCCATGCCCAATGCTGTTGTATTTGGAGACTATGTAATTGAAAATGAGGATACCAGGGATCCACAAAGCGCATGGTGGAGCACTTTTGTACTATTCCAGATGGTGAACAGAAATGCCTCTAGAAGAGGGTTACCTCAACATCAACAAAGATCCAGGCCCTGGACTAGACAAAGACGCATATCAAGAGACTTTACAAGTCGAAGGCATCAATGGGGTGAAAGCGCTTCACGCCTCAGAGTTGAAGAAGACAACTGGAATAGGACAAGTCGTAGAAGTGAAGACCCTTCTCCCAGACCCCGTAGGCGTCGTCGCTTTTCCAACTCCCGACCAGAAGAAAATGGGCAGTGATGCAGAACTTCATCCCTGGTAAAATCTTCATAACATACCTCTGTACAGTGACCTTGTACCATATGTTTAGGATTCTTTTCTCTGTTAATTAACAGCTACAGAGTGCTAGAGCTGTGAAGCTGCTGTATTGTATCAAATTTGACTCACTGCTGTGGTCTTCAATGGATTATCTCTGAATATGTCTCAAACTATTGCCCTGAAGGAAGATACAGCCTCATGCTGCATGGATTGAGATGTTCTGCATCTTATGTTTGAAACTAGTCGCTAAAGTGTGTACATAAAATTTCATAAACATGCAATCCATCCGAATGCTTAATGATTCTGGAATTGACTCTGAAAATATTCATCTGTAATTCTGTCCTGTCTAAATGTTTTTCGGTTATGCACTGGAAAGTTTTGACTTTTGAGGATGGAAAATAAATCGACTAGAAATGAATTTTTGTGTTTAGGTATTGAAAAAAAAAATATAATACTACAAAGGAAGATCCTTCTATGAATTTTCTACCAATATTTTCACTAGAATCTTCCATATCATATTTCTTTCCCTCAAATTTTCCAGGAAGGTTAGGGAACCCAAAAACTAATAATAATGGAAACTCTCCCTAAGACAGGTTCAGAGTTAACAAGCATGAGATATCAGTGTGAGTTTTTGTACATTGGCCCAACTTCTCTCATTCCGCGGTCTGCTTAGAGAGTGGCTCTTGGCGTAAGCTCTCCAGTTCGATCTCGTGATGTGATCCAGTGTGTTGCTTCTGCGGGTTATAGAAGGCATTGAGCCAGTCTGCTTCTTTTGTGACCGACTCCTATGCTCATATTCCAGCCTGATCGAGGAGATACTACTGCTGTTTCATTCCATGCATGCATGGCTACTTTTGCGATATGCGGAGGCACTTATAGGTTACAAATGCTTATGATCACTACCACTTTTCATCCTCTGATCCTCGGCTCCAGCTACTTTCTTGCTTGAAGAGAGGTCCCCACTTTGTAATCTCTTGCTACTCCTACGGCTTGAATCAGCACTGATAACATTGTTCAGTTTTTGACTCCTCATGTCATTCTCGCCATCTGATGTTTCTCTGTGGCATCTTAGTCCGGAATGTTTTTTTACTTGTTTTTCAGGGTAATAAGTTCTAGTAACACAACGCCAAAACTATATACATCGGACTTCAAAGTGAGTTCATGACCTAAGTGCAATCGCACCAGTGGACGATGAGTTGCACCTTTCCTTACCCCAGTCGAAGGTCCAACTCATTGTCCATAATTTGCAATATGCACCCGTAAAGACCATCCACTATTCATAAATAATATTTGTATCATTAATTAATTATTAAAATTTATTATAAATCAAATTTAATAAAT
>JAWWMW010002018.1:18258-29372 GCA_035048345.1 Echeveria elegans
CATACAAGTGTGAATAAGCAACTAGTTAACAAGCAACATATAAACAAGGCAGAACCACTTCAAAAAAATTGAACCTCGCATATTAAACAACTAGATAACAAGTGTAAATAAATTGAACATAGAAATTAAAACATACAAGTGTGAATAAGCAACTAGTTAATAAGCAAAAAAGAAACCTGGTTGAGGAATGATAGAAATTGAACTGCTTTTTCATTGTTGTCGTTGCGTTGGCGTAGGGCGTCAAAAACCACTTGCTTAAGGGATATCCTGAATCGCCAATGAGGTAGGTCCCGGGAGGAATGACATGGATACCTTTGGACAAGTCACGCCCAATGCTAGACAGTCGAAAAAGGCGATTGTCGTGCACTGATCCGGGTAATCCACCATAAACCTATGTAGCGCAAACAAAGAAAGAAAATCAGCAACTTACGTAATGCATACAAAGAAAATCAACCACAAGAGTAGTGCAAACAAAGAAAAAAAACGTACGTTTCTAAAGTTTCCTTCACCATCAACAATTGCTTGGATTGTGATTGATGCCCAGCCTTTACGGTTGATAAATGCATTCCAACGATCATGAGAAGGCTTTCTTATTGGTATGTGTGTTCCATCAATTGCACCAACAATCCCCGGTATCCCGTGTTTGAGGAAGAATGATTGCTCAATTAATTTCCATGAGTCTTCATTGTCCAACTTTGGATACCTGAAAAAAAAACATTGATAACAAAGACTAAAACAGAATTATCTGCCCAAGAACTATTATATATGGAAATAGTGATTGAGCATACCCTATGGAACGCCTTACAAATACTTTGCACACAGCATTGGCAAACTTAGTCGTTGCAATAATGGCTGTCCCTTTTCCAATCTTGAATAAGTGCTCGATCACAGTGTAGCTGCATCCATGACCTAAGCGATATAGGGCAACTCCAACTTGATGCTCGACAGACAAAGGGTTGCCCCTGCCTAACATGTCTAGCTGCAAATGTGGTGTCAATTGCCCCACAAGCCAGTTGAAATCCTCATGGCATAGACGAAAAATTTCTATGAACCTTGCGTCGTTGATGCACTCGTCCTTCCAAGGAGACCAACGTTCAGGGCGTTTAATACTTTCACGGGGTTTTCGACTTGTCTTTTCCAATTGAGTGTTATAGTACCACAAAGAACTCCCGAGAAATCCAGAACTGAGGGTTGGAAAATTGTTCATGGTGCTACACCTACATTTTAAAGTAAAGGTTAAATCTTTTAATAACAAAACACGAGACATGTCATTCCCTCCTAAACAACACCTAAAATACATGAATCACACCAAAGCACACTCTAAACTCCAACTCTACACATCCGTCTCAAATCACCATCAACCAACTCCTATCTCACACATCAGTAGCATTTTTGAAATTTATTCAGTTGAAATTATAACAGTGCCGCAAAAATCTCCATGGGTTACAGATTACAGTAAAACCTCATTCGCACACACACATAATACACAAAATACCTGGCCAAGTACGGCCAGCAGCAATCATGATTATAAAAAGACTATCAAAACATTTATTTCATTTATAACACAAAAAGCAAAATCAGAAGACATGCTAATAAGCTTCAACTGGTGGGTTTCACATCAAAATAGAGTCTTTTATGATAGCAAATAAGATAAAAATGGGAATCAACTTGTTATACAAATCAGATTCTTATCCACCTGATATGTCTGACAATCTCAACAATCTATCAAAGCACATACATATTTCATGTATCAAATTATAAAAATCAACGACTGCAACAATGAATAGTTTACAGTTGGATAATGAGGTTGAGAGGAGTGTGATGAGTTTAGGGTTTCTATTCAACATGAGGGATGGATTTTGGAACAGATTCAGGGACGAATTTGAGAGACAAAATTGAAGACGCAATTGAGAGACAAACCTGACTGGCAAGGAGGGGCGGCTGCCAGTGGCTATGAGGAGGCGACGAGGAGAGGTTAGTTGAAGGATGGGTGAAGACGGGTGGCGATGGAGGATGAGTGAAGAAGGGCAGTGACGAGAGGCGTGGCTTTGTGACGGAGAGGCGCCGCTTCTGGAGGATGAGTGAAGAAGGGCTTATTTTAGTTTTGAATTTTTTTTTATCCAAACCCTGCTTACGAGCAAGGTTTGAAATTTACTGCATGTTTTGAACTTTAGTTTTATCAAAAAATGAGTTAAAAGTTAACTCAAATTTTTTTCAAAATCAAACTCAAATTTTTTACAAATAGAGTTTATAAACAGGCCCTAATTGTTACAGTATGTTTCTCCTTGTTTAGGGCTACTTGTTGCTAGCTAGGCAGCTAGCTAGCTTGTTGTGTTATGTTGTAGAAGGTCAGGTTTGGTTGGTCAGGATTCAAGATGACTACTTATTATGTACCATAGACTGACTACATTCCACAACTACAATGCCGTCTAGGCCTTCACAGTTGTTATCATCATGCTAATAGTCACTACTGCATGCATGTGTGTATCAGTTTGACAATTACATCTCATATAACAAAAATTTGGGAAGACCAAAACTCCAAACGAGGAACACCAGCAGTAGCTGGTAATATTGTTCCAAGAATGTCAGGCATTATGATACGAATAATGTGAGTAAATGCTTTATGATAGAAAAAAAAAACATATGCATATCCAAATACTGTCCTGATTTCATGGCTGCAACTCTATCTTTGTAAGCACATCTGCCTCCTGCTCACTCATGTATCATGTACATCAGGACAGATACAGAGAGACAGCGAGAGTGAGCGAGTTAGAGAGTCTTTGCTAGCTAGCTTTTGCTACGCTTTGTTTGCTTGGCATTGCTATTATCCCTCTCTGCTTTCTTACTTTTTACGTAAATTTAATACGTCATATGTCCTTATACTCATCCCGATTTTAGAAACTAGGGTGTGATCTTTTTGACTTAATTTTGAAGTAAGCGGAGTTGAAATGAGTTATATGAGGAGTCAAAAAGAACACGTCTTGACCAATAACATGTTCATACCTCAACGTACATTGTGTTACATGTTATAACTAGTGTAGTAAGAATGTAATCTAATATATAACAGAATAGGGATTGATGGTGGTCGGATCATCAAATCGAAATATTTATAAAAATGTCATTTGAACGAATTTTACTAACACGGGCCCAACCCGGTCCATTAAAAATTAAAAATTAAAGAAATTTACACACAATACACGGATCCGGCCTGACCTAAAAATGTAAAATTTTATTTTACACGGGTCACATGTGGCCAAAAACTGATTGATCGAATCACGCACGTGTTGACCGGTACGATTACGCATCCGGGACGACGCATCAAAACGACTGATGGTACGCTAGTTAATTAATAAATAATTAGCAGTACTAATACAAACGTACATTGTGGCCTATTTCACTGTGAGTAACTTGCGGTGCAAAACAACCAATACTTGACTGCCACATCTGCATTGACCCACTCTTCCATAACTCTTTTTCTATATAAACCAAGTTTCCACACCACCTTTTCCTACCACCACCACCCTCCAGCAACAACACTACAACAGCATCGCTTCCTCCAGCTACCTTCAATTCTTCCAATGGAAGCTTCAGCTGAAAATCATGTGTGCATTTCCTCACACGCTTTGTATGTGTGTTTAAACTTCTTCTTTGTCGCCGAACAGCAACTGACTGATGTTCTGTTTGTTCTATGTTTTGCAGGAACGTCGTCGTTTCAAAGGAGTAAGAAACGGAGCACTGCCTCAGATGGACATACCTGCCTTCGGCGAATGGGAGTTTCTTCACCACGACCATGTCCCCATCACTCAGTACTTCGATTTCTACTCCGCCAGGCCGAGTCAGCAGCAACAACATTCTCCTTACCCTCTCTACTACACTCCAGCTGATGCTCTGTTTCCACACTATGACGACTTTCACGGACTCCAACAATATCACTCTCCGTTTCCCTCTCCGGTTATCGAACCTGTAACTAGCTGGGACAGAGGTGGTGGAAGGCAAGTGAAAGAGGAGTGCGGACCTCGACGGAGAAGAAAGCAGCGACAGCAGCATCAGCGGCGGTCATGTCTAGAAAACAAAAACAAAGTGTTTGACTTTGACACGACCGCGACTTTGACCGAAACATTTACAATTACAACCCCTCCTAGTTCAGCTATACACGGCGTCGTTACTAGTATTCCTTCTGCTGATGTGGACAAGTCAAAGAATAATGTCAAAGCGAAAGATGAAGATTTGTACAAAATTCCACCCGAGCTTCTTCGCAACTCCAAGCCCGTGAGTGAATCCAAACCTGTTTGTTTTATTATATTTTGTCTAGTTCAATTTTTTGTATGTTTTTTATTTATTTATTTAGCATGTTTTTTAATGGTGTTTTTTCGATTTTTTGTAGAAGAAGAGAATGAGCAAGTTTCTCACCAAGTGCTTCGTGACGGTTTGTGCATCATATTAAGATAATACAACTTTCGACCCTACGACCGAGGGGTCTTGACGTCTTGTTGACGACTGATGTACATAGAGTGTAGGACAACATGTCATAGTATGAGTGTGTTATTTAGTAGTAGTAGCATTATGGAACTAATCTATGCAACTTTTTTCTTTTTTTTGTTTACCTTCGTGTACATTTTTTCCATTATAAGACTACATAATCATCTTAAACGATACCGTTTAACTGAGTGAGTGAGGCTGTACCGTTGGTACAATTATTTGAACAGGCCCAGTTCTGATTCTCGGCCCAATAAAGTATATCTACTTTTCCTAAGCATTTCCAACTGGATTTTCTTACCTTCACTTCCCACAGCTTGTTTCACTTCATTCATGTGGAAGACAAAGGTACTGTTTTTTTACCTGCAAGCACAATAAATTGATGCACTAAATTTTCACAAGACCTGGCTAGCATGTTCTTATTCAATGTCTTCGACACGACGGACAGAACAGCCTACTCTACGCTACGACATCATTGATCATATAGCGAATGAACGATTTTACGATTCAAATAGGTCACACTGCAGTTACTAGATTATCATTGCACCGGTTACACTTGCATTTCAATTACATTGCAAAAAAGAAATAGAGAAACCGGTAGAAACATTAAGAAAATGAAATCAGAATGCAGATAACTTGAGAGTGAAGATAAGTAGGCTTCAAGCGGCCATGATGACGATGATTGATCAAAACCTGGTGTAATCGTCTATTTTCATAACTGTGCTGAGGTTCATTGGGCTCATGTATTTCTCTGCTCCGGTCATAATCATCTGGACAAGGATCTTGTTGGCTCTTTCGCATGGATGAAATCCATCCCAAAACACGTATAAATCTCTGTTAGGGCACAAGTTTGATGCTGGTGTGCAAAGTCCAATCCCATTGTAAGGTCCTTGGCCGCAACATGCTATCTTCGACGTCACAAAACCTACAAACAAAATATTATATATATATATATATGATCACCTGACATTACAAAATCACAATCAACAGCAACATTTTTGCAAATGGGTGAATTCGATAGGTACCGTATTGCTGAGGATTTTGGATGAGATCAAAGTGCATTTCATTTATATTACCAGCAATGAAAACTGTCTGGCCTAACTTTGAATTTAGCTGATTTATCAAATGCCCAAGCTGTGGGTTAAATAGAGATGCAGCTTGCTGCAGCTGAGGGACGCATTCGCCGTTGGTGCTGTGTTGTGCTAGCTCAGATGGAACACAACCTATAGGCCCTGTGCCTGTTACCAAGACTTTCCGTGCTCCTAACTCTACTAATCTCTGTTCATATCAAACAAGTAAATTAAATCTTCCCCAACTCCTGATCAATAAAATATTTCACAAATAGAACAGCGGAAAGTTACATTGGTGCATGTCTCAAGGTGATTAGGTATTGTGTTTTTTTAATAAAGAAGGGTTCCAATTCCAACTACTAAAAAATGTCAGACAAGTTCAAGAATCACTTGAAAAGTTGAAATATCCTCGCAGCATCTAATAATGTGTCCTCACACATAATTCCTTTTCTGGGTTTTCAAGATTTTCTGTGACCAAATAGTTGAGCTTGCATAAATGTAATGCTGACAAACTTAATATGGGGATTGGTAGTTATTACCGATAAGATTTTGCTGTACTCAGAGATGATGTAGGGAACGTAGTCCTCGAGGGCATACTGTCTGGACCTTGTCGAGAAAGGCACTAAGAAATAGTTGTTTACAAAGTCATTTCCTCCCAATGTGATTAAAAACAGTGCTTGGTTTACTAACTGCTTTGTCTGTGGTTCTCCAACGAGACTGGATACTCTCTGCTTGTACTGCTCGAAATATGCTATTTGCTGTGTTATGTGGATTATGTTCACCTGCATCCATCAAAAAGAAAAAAGTTTCAGATAGGCACAAAGAGCGACTGTAGTCGAATTTGAGATATAAGTTAGGCTACTCACAAACTGAACTCCAGTGTCATTCAGTATACCGATTCCTGCTGAGGCAAAGTTTGCACCATTAAGCAGGCGCTCCCCGTCAAGCTCGGGGTTTAGGTAAGGCAATGGAGACTCTTCCCTACCAATTTCCTGGCCTGAAAAGATGAAAAGGGAAGCACATTGCTAAAATATATTACTGAAATGGAGTTTTAAAAAAAATGATGGTTATAAGGTGCTTACTGATGAGATCAGGGAGGTTATAGCCATTGGAGAAGCGGCCGGAGGGTCTGTGAGTTGGAGAGTCAATGCCATAAGGGTAAGCATCAGCTCTGGCAGTAGTGGCCAAGAAGTCATTGTTTCCACTATCCACCAAAGAGTCCCCAAACACAAAAAATGCTCTAGCAGCCTCAGCTTCACTCGGCAGAAATGAAAACACTAATACTGAAGTTAAGACTGAAAATGCAAGCAGTTTTGACTGAAACTCCATTTCAAAACCAACCAGAGTAGAAAGAAAAAACCCGAAATTCGAAGCTTCCCCAACCTGTCAAATGTTGTTATATGAAGTAGTATTATATAGAAGAAAATTCCAACATTAAATTTGTACGCTCCATGCATCTTTAATGAAATAAAAGACTACTAAATTGATTTTTGGACCACCAATAAACGAATTAGCTGCTGTTATTAACCATCAGTGAGTATTACTACTGTTTGTTTCTTAATTGTTTAGGCTCCGTTTGGTTGCGGAAAAAAGTGAGAAAAAAGAAAATTTAAAAAAAAAATGATTTTCCCATGAGAAAGTTGTAAGGAAAATTTGATCTCATTTTGCCTATTTTTTATTTTTTCCTTTACAACCAAACACACATTTCATTTTCATTCAATTTTTTTTTTAATTTTTCCTTTCCTCACCTTTTTCTCTGCAACCAACGGACCGTAAAGTTAACGATAATCAATTATTCACATAGTTGTCACTTGTACTCAGCTAAGATATGTGTAGTTGATTGTCTGACAGATATCATTTACAACTGCAACTACTCGTTCAGAAGCAGCTCGAGATTTGTTTTGAGTTTCAATGGTTGTCAATGTAAAGATAATACATAGTAAGAAGAATACCCGGAAAGTGGATTTGCATTTGCATAAGTATACTCTCATAACCGAGCATTAATAACAATTGACGACAAGAAGGTGAAGACAACAACTAAAAGTTTCATTGAAAAATTCTAAGAGATGGAAACTGTAGTAACCTTATAAAAGGCATAGAATTCATTGATACAGCTACCAACATGCGACATCTTTAAATGACGAATTCAGACATATATTTACAGTCTTTGATACTTGCTAGCTACCACAATTCCATTACAAGTCACATACACTTCCCTTTTCTACATCTGGGTAGCTGTAAATATTAAGTTCTTTTTTTCTCGGCAAGTTTGCATCGAAAAAATGTCAATTTACATATACCCTGAAATGGCTTTTCGCATTCGAATAGTCGGTGACAGGACTTAAATATAGCTGGGCGAGAAAAATGACATACGCACATGTTCAGTAAATACTCAATCATGAAACCTTGGATAAAGTCAAAGTGTTGTTTAAACCGATGTCCGCTATTATCCTGATAATGTAGGAGTACATCATTTCGTAAGACCAGAAAATCTAAATTTTAAACGATAATAGCTCTTAAGATTTCTAGAAGCTTCAACTATATGTTTTTGTACACAACCTTGACTACTACCATTGCCACATACAATAATCTTATGCTCCGTTTGGTTGTGGAGAAAAAGGAGAGGAAAGAAAAAATAAAATAAAAATTAAGTGAAAATGAAATGTGTGTTTGGTTGTAATAAAAAAAATGAGATCAAATTTTCTTTATAACTTTTTCATGGAAAAATTATTTTTCTTTAAATTTTTTTTCTTCTCACTTTTTACCGCAACAAAACATAGCCTTAGGGTATTGAAATTTGAAACCAGGTGGAGGATGGTATGCTGGCCATTAAAGGTTGTCTCCATGTCCTCGTAGATTTCTGGCTCAATACTTTAGTAAGGTCAACTTCAATCCAATAGACTACATTTTGGTTTCTTCAAAGCATAGCCTCATAAATTAATTTGAAACTGCTTAAGCACGGAAGACTGCAATGCTTCATTTTCTAAGGCCTGAAAGAGTGATTGGGTACCTTCATAGCAAAATAACCAAAACATTAACAAGATATCCTTAATCTTTGTGCATTAGTTTTTTTTAATTGTTGGAGGGATAATCAGGTGGTCAGTTCGATGTAGCGCTGCTCAAATGTAAATCAATACTTCAATAGGTCATGAAGGCATCCTTGCAAAATGAATATGGATGGCTAAAAACAGAAGAAAAAGAGGTAATGAAGTTCAGTGTCATAGAAATAGAATGCCAAAATGGGACTGACAAAGACATGGAAGAATGAAACATGGGATTAGGTTATCCACAAGCCGCCGATGTGTTACTGCACTTTTCGTTGATGCCATTCATTTCACTCCTACATTTGTCAACCCATCTTGTCGCTACCTCCTTTATGGACCTTGGCGCAGTACTCAAACAGGCTTCCATCGAAGCAACGCCTTACTGACTCTTTTGACAGGAAACCATCTGCGTCCTTTGCCAGAACATACAGAACTCCCCACTCTAGTTTGCTTGCCGTCCTACAATTGTTACAATGGATGACATGTATCAGGCACTATTGTCAAATATGTCTAGTGAAAAGCAAGCAGAGGAGGCATTATTACCATCCAAAGAAGTCAAAAGCATCGCGATTGGATTGAGTCATGTGCCATATCTCCTTGAACGTCAACTTATCCGGTTGCGTCCTAGCGTACTTGCTGAACATCTGCTCCATATGTGCTGGAATGTACCTGTCGAATCACATACTTAATACCTCAAATGCACATTTCAAGGTTCCTCGAACCCAAAAGCAAATGAAAAAGCATGTCATGGCCCTTAAATTTGTAACGAGACTTTAGTGAATGCAAAGTCCAAAACAACGATATCTTTTTAGAAGTGATAATGAAATGGTGTCTGAAGAACCCTTAATTCTCATACCTTCCTTCGGTGTCATATGTGCCGGAATCACTTCCATGCTTTGCCCTATGAATATTCTCCACATAAATGGGAAAGAAAGGTGAAGGCATCCACGTCTACATCAAACAATTCAATCACCAAACTCTCACAATTTTTTTTACATATTAACATCACCCTAAACTGCAATGACTTACCGGAAGAGTAGCGTAACTCATCGCCGCATGCACCAGAAATGTCAGAAATGCCGAAGCAATCACATTAAATCCAATGCTCCTAAACCCTATACGCTCATCTCATCATAAGTATTCAAACTCATATACTACAACTCAAAGTCACGTACCAGTGAAAGTTTCATTCGGGTAAATGATTCCATCTCCATCCTGATCGAAAAAAGCCGCATGCTGCTGAAGTACAGACATGTTATTGTGCTTATGTCCCCACGTTCCGTTCACATTCTCCGTATCCGGTGCGATCAGTGCCCTCGGCATATCTTCAGAAAACCATCACTCACTCTCAACTCAACACAAAAATATACACTCCGTAGTACTTTAAACATTTATTTCACATTTACTCATTCTTTCCGTACTACTTAAATACACTTTATTTGCATCTATGAAACTCTAGCAGCTGTACAGAGGTGGTAAAATGGATAGATTGAGTGAATTACAGATGAATTTTAAATGGTATAGATCATTTAATCTGTAAATAGATTAAAAGGATTAGATCATTTCAATAGATTAAACAGATTAGTTTAAAATATTACTTAAATCAATCTATATATACATTATTTATATATAAATGAATTTTAATAAATTTTTAATAGATTTTACTAATCTATTTACTTAAATGGATTATTTTACAACCTCCTAAATAGCAGTAAGCAATATGAATGCTTGACAAGAATGTGTGAATTAAAATTCTTACAGGGTTTGGGGAGTTTGGTTTCCAAGTCGGCACGGACTTTGCGCTCAGCGGTGATGGGTGCCTTCTCAGCGATTGTGGCCATTGACGGTTCTGCCATTTTCTGTTCTGTTTTTCTCTCTTTTGTTTTCTTTACTAGTTATAGTTTGTGTCTCAACTCTTAAGAAGATGGTGACTTTTTTTTATGGATTGAGATCGATCGATGCAACTAACTTACATAAGACTCGCGACGAGGTTTTGTTCATTGGTGACACGTATCAGACATCGATACAAGTCCGTGTCTCTGTCGCCATGCACCGATAGAACGACACGTGTTACCCTGGTGACTAAAGTTTCTTTTTATTATTTTGTTTTGCAAATGTGATTAATGTTATTGACTGAGTGGTGCTTGATTTGTTTTTTCATATTTTAAAAAGCGCGTGTTTAGTTTTTTTAATCACTAAATATTGGAATAACAAGATCTTAATTTTCTTTATCACTTGGATCAGAGTCCGATTCCGAAAATTAATCGTAATAATTTGTATGTTCATAAACAAGTGCAATTTCTGTGTTCATGTATCCAATTGTAATAAACAAAATGTCACCTATGTTCATCATGATTTAATTATGAACATGTGTGACCTTGTGTTCATGATAAATGAATATATAAGACATAATTAATTATAAACACGAGCGTTCTCACGTTTCAATTTAATTTGAGTTATCATTTGATTCAACATGTGTTATTTAGAAGAAAGGAAAAAAAAATACAAATTGTATGATTTTAAT
>JAWWMW010002018.1:29472-44236 GCA_035048345.1 Echeveria elegans
GTGTGCAAAGTCCAATCCCATTGTAAGGTCCTTGGCCGCAACATGCTATCTTCGACGTCACAAAACCTACAAACAAATTCATAAATATGTCATCATCAGCTGACATTACAAAATCGCAATTACAGCAACATTTTTGAAAAGGGTGGATGGGATGGGTACCGTATTGCTGAGGATTTAGGACGAGGTCGAAGTGCATTTCATTTATATTACCAGCAATGAACACTGTCTGGACTAACTCTGAGTTTAGCTGATTTATCAACAGCCCAAGCTGTGGGTATAATGCAATCTTGAAATCTCAATCTCTTTTCGCCTGTATGACATCACACTTCACCGTGACTGTCTAGCAGTATCATCTTTTTGTTCTTCTGCCAATTAATAATTCAGTTTAAGCTTACAATCAGTTGAAGCTAAAAATCTAGTCGCATGAGCGGATATTATAGAAGTTCTCTCTCGCATTTCTCAACCCATCTCGTCGCTCCCTCCTTTTATGGACCTTTGCCCACTATTCAAATGGGCTTCCATCGAAGCAACGCCTCACTGACTCTTTTGACAGAAATCCGATCAGCGTTCTTAGCCAGAACGTACAGAACTCCCTATTAAGTATTAATGCCTAATGTAGCCCAATAAAGTCTTGAAGTAGTAAGAAAATACACCCCATGTTCAAGAGTAGGAAGATTAGAATAGAAGAGTCTAAAGCAATAATTTATGAAGAGTATGGGATGCGTGAAAATAAGATATTTTAAGAGAGTTAATTATTTATCTATATAAAAGAATATCAAACTAACAAATCATATATTTACCAATAACATCTAACTAAATCCATACATTTACCAACAACATCTAACTAAATCCCTATCACCTAATTAAACCATTCAAACTAAATAAGTGAGTCTTCTAAGAGTTTTCATTCTAAATAAAAATTATCCATTCTTATGTGAGTTTTCTCAATAATTTTTTATCAAGAGTTAGGCGGTCGAGGACCGGCGAGGAGCAAAAGAGAATCGCTAAAGGAGTAAGTAAGGAGAAGTCTTTGGTCGGGGACCAAGTAAGGAACGTTTTAATCTTTTGCTCTTGATGGCGGATTTTGGAAGTTCGGTTAGCGGGTTCGATAAATTGAATGAGTATAGCTATCGATCTTGGAGAACTTGTATGAGGACTTATCTTAAGAGTCACGATTTGTGGAATTTTGTGGATGGTGATAACGCTACACCACCTTCAAAATCTTCTTTTTTTTCGATAGAGGGTTACACGGGTACAATAAAATGTACAAGATATAATGATATCTAGTACCTATAATCCTATTCCAGCACAGGTCACGCAGGACACCAATACCCAAAATAACAAACAAATAAATGCCTGTCAAACCCTAAAAAGACTAAACCGTCAAAACAGCTGCCTTTCCATAAATGAAAAGACAATTAAATGAAGGAGCAGCCCCAAGACGAGTCTGTTGCGCTTCCGGCTTCACGACTCCCAACCCCACAGCACCGGCTGACCGACTTCAAGGCGCAACACCGTGAAACCCCGCCAGCCCAAAGCCACGAAAACCAAAACCGACGGCGTCGACTCACAGCCCCGGCGCAGCCGAAAGCTCCCTCCACAGTAAACAGGGCGTCCCCGATCCAACACCGTCTGAACCCGTCAACCCGGCCTGAAACGCCGGAGGACACCCCACAGCAGAGCAAGCACCGGCCGCAGAGCAGAGAACCGGCCACAGAGCAGTGCGCACTACGAACAGACCGCGAAAGCAAAGCTCCGGCCACATACAGCAGAGCAAGGCACCGGCCTCAGAACAGAGCACCTGCCACAAAGCAGAGAACACAGCAAGCATCAAGACCCGACCGCAGAGCAAAGCACCGACCACATCCAGACCCGACCCCGATCCAACCCAGCCAGGAACCGCCACTCCGAGCTCCGACACTGTGAAAACCGCCGACAACAAACTCCAGTGGGACAAAAATACACCGAATAACAAGAAATAACACTCTCATAAGTTACGACAACTTAGAGAAAATAACAACCTCACCATAAGAATCAATACGGATCTTAGGGAGAAAATAGAAAATACAACCACCTTCAAAATCTAAGACGGTGGAATTTGAGAAATGAGAGATGAAGTCCAATAAATCGCTTCTTGGAATTGAGACGACTATTAATAGTATTATTCTTAATCAAATCTACGATGTGGAGACCCCAAAAGAATCATGAGATATGCTCGATGCGCTCTTCTCAAATGAAAATAATGCAGGTCTTCAACTGCTTGAGAAAGAGCTAATGAACACCCCGCAAGGTAGTCTATCTCCAACTACTTTGAAAAAGTAAAGAAACTTTGTCGTGAGATAGAATAACTTGATGCAAAGTCAAAACTGGGAAATGATATAATCCGAAGGATTATCATCGCTGGCCTAAAGTCAGAGTACAACATATTTATTTCCGTTATACAATGCTCGAATGAGCAACCCTCACTAATTGACTTGGAGAATCAGTTGACTAGTCAAGAAGCACTGAATAAACAGATGACTAACTTGTTTGTACAAGAAACTGAGGAAGCTTTGTACGCTAACAATAGAGATGGTCAGACACAACGATGAGGTAGTGCGAGAAGATTTGACAGAGGAGGTCATTAACGTAGGAGTGACCAAAGAGGGGGTGATAAATAACTACGGGTGAAGTGAAGACCATCAACAACGTGGGAGAAGCGTAGATCATCAAAGGTAGGCTCCAAAATTGGATGATAAATGCTACATCTGTGGCAAGACTTGACATTTTGCACCGGCTATGGAGCCCCCAATAGACGAGCTCACGGAAATATAGAAATCCATGACCACCGTAATGATTCTAGAGAATAACAATGAGATTTTGAAGAATCATTTGTAGAAGTATCATCACACAGCATGGAGTTGAAGAGATAACATGGAATGTGTTCAAGAAATGGAATGAAATATGTTATAAGAAATATAACATAGAATGTGTTCAAGAAAGACAACATGACGAGCACGGGATGATAAAGAGAGCTTTATCTATCGATGAACATCAGATTGACGAATGCAGAAGCGGGCACCTGGGCCTTAAAAATATTTTATTTCTTCTTTACACTGTGCTTGGGGATAACCCGTATTAGGAAATTTAAGTGTTACAAGATTAGTGAACGCAAATCCCTGACGGTTTGAACAAATTACTATAATTCGTCATCGCCGATGGATTTGTCGACTAGGAGCAAATCTTTTATTCTTTCCACTGCTTGTTGTGATTGTTACGACCACGAAGAAAAGAAGCTGATATTTTCCTTGCATTCATTTGCAAAAAAAAATTGTAAATTTTTGGAGAAGCACCTGCATTATATCGCATTTTTTGTGTTTCCTTTCGGATCGGTTGTGGCCGAGGAGGGATTTCAAACCCCCGACACCGCGGTTCATAGTCACGTGCTTTAGTCCTCTACTACAGTCCCTACCTCTTCTCCACTACATCTATTCCCGGGAGCACCGAACCAAAAAAGAGGATGGACATAGCGTTGTTGAGGTGTATGAACCTACCTTACCATAGCGCTCGATTCCGCTCGACTCGCCAACCTCAACTCATAGTCACAGTTTACCGACGGGAAGTGATATTTCCAGTGGCGGGCGGGTGAGTAATGCATAAGAACCCGAACAGTTTACTTGCGAACAACATCAACCCTCCCAACGAGTAGCAAATGATGAATATTTGATAAATTACCTATGGGTTAACCCCCATGAGTTATTCCTTCCCGAGTGAAGAAGGGCAATGCTGCTTGTAAAGCTCCTTCGTCAAGTGCGCAATCGTGACATGACTAGTTGTCTTGTGTTTCTATTGAGTTGTTTAATAGTTGGTGTGTTGAATCGCATACAAACTGAACTGGTTTTTGATCGCTCTTAACCGGATGCGGAAGCACCAACAATCCCTCTATCATAGATGAAAATGCTTGGAAATGGGTTAACAGATCAAGAAGTTGATAGGGTGATTTTGTTTATCCTTCCAGTTTCGAGTGTCTTCTTGTATAGTTATGGCAACCCAGTCGAATCTGATTCCTCTGCCAATGATACTTGATAACTAAATTCTGCTATTCAAATCTCTACATATGTCAATTAATTCTGTTTGCTTTGTGATTTATGCTACTCCGAAAATTGATCTAGTGTATATGATATAAAGTACTAAATGTGTTTATTTGGCATGAATATAAAATTAGGAAACGATGGTCAAGAAAATATATGTATTCTACATTAGGAGCAAAGTAAAACCTATAAAAGAAAAGAAATAAAGACAGTTAGTACAGATGCTCTCTGGCGTTATCAATCCCTCGATGAGTGGGTACATATATTACAAGAATATATCTTAGTCTATCTAGTTAATATCAAATGCATAATCTCCCATTAAAGCACAAGTCTTCTTCATGCGCCACTGGGCACCTCCACTACATATTTCAACAGTATCTCCGAGAAAGACTCCTCGAACTAATAATGCACAGTTTCCACACTGAAGACGGAAATAATAAACGACCTCCGTGAAGGACAATAATAGCCCCCAACAATGTGTGGTGAAATATGGTGGAGACATGACTTGAACCACTTACCTCTTGAGGAATCATTTGTGTGACTCTCATGATTAGGATAATTTCTTGAAAATCAAATATTTTATCCAGCAGTGGATCCCTACAAAATTGAGATATTAGCTAATTATTATAAGATATCTATTTTAGATTCCTTACCATTTTAGATGGAAAATATCATATTATTCTTCGGGCTGTTAATTAAATAGTATACAAGTCTCATGCTTTATTTTTTTTATTTGATTACAATTTACAGGTTCCAAACTTCATGCACCATCACCAAGTTCACTATCAATGCGGATTTGTAGAGCTGTGGATTTCAGGGCGGACAGTTATTAGCTAGCTGTGATGGTGTAGCTATTCTTCGTATTTTTATGCCCTTTAAAGTTCAAAGACGGCGGAGAAGGAATTTCTTGGCACATTGCGACAGTTGGAGCTGATCAATCGTGGAGGGAAATAAAAGAGCCGTTTGACTTCAATCGCACTTTAGGCCATAGATTTGTTGATATCATCTCCTTGTAAAGCCTGTGGTTCCATGCACACGACTGTTGCCGTTGGCATTCGTGACGAAAGATCGTATGAAATTCAAGTCCCGGACTACATTCCACCACAGCGAGGGAGTATAATCTTTAACCATTTTAGAATATTTCATATAAAAATACATCACCTTGTAAAGCTTTGCATTAGTACAAATATTATAAAAATTCGGGCATTCTTCTATGTCCTGTTTTGATCTTCCTATTTGGGTTGTGCCACATTTTTTTAGAAATAATAGAGTGTGAGAGACAAAATAAGATAAATATAAATGGGTGAAAAATAAAGTATGAAAAGAAGTGTTATGTGAGAGATAAAGTAGGAAAGAGAGAAATGTCCGAAATGAAAATAGGAAGAACAAAAGAGGACACTAAAAATGAAAACAGAAAGATCAAAAGAGGACAGAGAGAGTAGTAAGCGGGTGGGGATGCACATTTACGGACCGGACCGGGAACCCGGACTGGATCAGACCGGATATTCCCGATCCCGGGTGGATCTGGACCGTAATTTCGCAGTCCCGGGTCAGTCTCCGAATCTGAAATCTTGGCAAACTGGGTTCCGGGTCGGTCCCAGGTCTGGACCGTGACAATCCGGGTGGACCGGATCTAACCCTAAATTTTCTAAATTCTAGTTGTAATTTCGTCTTTTGATATTTGAACATTTCAGTTTTTGGCGCCGGAGGTCAATCGATTCGGTCGGGAATCGGGACTCGGCGTTCACGGGCGATTGCGGATTGCCGATTGGGCGAGGGCGAGAGCCGAGAGACGGAACGAAACTACGAAAGTCGCGGTTGAGGTGAGTCGTTCGTCGTTGTATGCCTTTGACCTTTGTCTTAATTGCCTATTTCGATTTTGATTTCTGTTCGTGGAGCACGGAGCAGCACCAGTGAGCACTTTGCGTTGGCCATTGAGCCTGTTCTGGACCTCCGGTTTTCAGTTGTCTTTGATTTTTTAGTTCTAATTTTTTTTATCTATTGGTACAGTTGGATTCCAATGCATCGGCTAGTGCCACTAATTTTGAACTTTTTAAGTTTTAAGGGACTAGTATGTAGTATCATGGACTGAATTAGGAAAGCAAGGACTTTGTTTTTACATTTTATCATGCACTATTAGTCTATTGCACTGTGCTGAGCAGGGACTGAATGAGTAGCAGCAGGTTTGCGGCGTTGCTGTTTGTGAAATTTTCGGGTTCCGATCCAACCCGGGTCCGACCGATTTCAACCCGGGACCGGAATAGCTGGGTCCGGTCCGGTCCCCCGGTCACACTTTTGCCAAAAGCCGGGTTCCAGGTCCACCCAAGAATGGAAAATTCCGATCCGATCTGGTCCAATTCGACCGATTGTGCATCCCTATAAGCGGGTGAACAACATCACCGAGTCACCAATTCTTTATATTTAATTTCCTGTGTAAGATGACAAGTTATGGTTTCAATGTCATGGATAAATGACTGACCTACTTTACCCCTTTAGGCATTGAAATCATTATCAAATTTGTACTTCTCATATAAATCTAGATTAAACCTTAATGTTAAAAAATAATTGAAAAAGAAAAACATATGTGAAAAATCTATCTTAATAATAGGCTAATGTTCTCAATACACAAATAACAACCACTCGCTTTCTCTCATTAATTCCCTCATTTTCCTCACTAAAGATCCATTGTAATAAGACAAAAATGCATCTCCCGACCCTCCTTATTTACACTACATGTCATCCATCACTATTCATCCATATTTGCCTATATTCGACTCTATATTTGATCGTATTTAATCAGGTAGATTTCAAAAGAAAATTTAAAATTAAAATTTAAAATTTTTAAAATTTTTAAAATTAAAAAATTATAAATTATAAATGGAGCGAAAAATGTTGTAAAGCTTAACTAAATCGAATGAAGACACCGAAAAGATTTCCGTCGTGAGTGCAGCTAGTTAATAGAAAAAAGGTACTATCTGGACCGAGCCGAGCGTGCGAAACCGAGCGTGTTGGTGAAGTCCTAAACTCGAGAGATGACGAAAGTAAGAAGAAGAAGAAGAGTTGGATGCCAGCGACGTCCCATTCCCGCTTGTCGTCTTTCTTTCACGTTCGCTTAAACAATTCCCAATCCATTCCTTCCTTTTGTTCCAATCATCAGCGTTCGTTGTTCTTATCCTCCTCCTCCTCTTCGTTCATCTTCTACCACCGATTCCGATCGTCTCAACTTGCCCTAATTCGATTTCACGCTTCGCCGATTCGTGCTGCGGCATCTCTGATCAATTGCGCAGTACGCTCTTTCTGATGCCAGGTGGATCGTCTATTCTGAAAATATGAGATTGGGGGAGTTTGGATTAGGGTTTTTTTTCCCGATATGAGCGCTGATTGGACGGATTGATCGGGTTAATCATGTGGTTTTCCTTTTGGAGGTCTAGAGATCGATTCTCCTTGGATGAACTCAGGTTCTTACATTCCTTTTTTCTCCTATATTTCTTTTTGCCTGTGTGTTCTTACTCGTTTATATGAATAATGGAACTCTGTGACCACGTCCTAACGTTTTGATCCCAAAAAATCTTCTTTTTTTCTTGCGATTACAAACATGAAATATAGGGTATGTAGATAAAGAAACTGACTCATTAGGGTATTGCATGTTTGTGGTAGCACTGTGTTGCTTGTTATAATTATTAGATAACTTGCTTGCAAGCTTGTAGCGCAAGCCGTACCAGTGCTACTTAGTGCTGCAAACCAGTCATAGACCTCATTTTATAATTGTTGTATGCTGAAGGTTTTCGTTGTCAGTCATACGACTATAGTTTTCATTTCCCCCCTCCTGGAGAGGTGATAGAGAATTTACCATTCATTGCAGATATTTAACTAACCAGCTGCTCAAAACTCAAGTTGTAAACGACGTTAACAAGGTATGAATGCGTTGTTATTTATACCCAGCCTCACTTCAGAAAGTTTCTTATGTTACAAGCTCATGTTTCTTCTTTTTCTGTATGGAAGGAATTTGTCATTGAGGCCCTTAGGTCAGTCTCTGAATTGGTAACTTATGGAGACCAGCACGATCCCAGTTTTTTCGAGTAAGTGCTCATAAGTCATACATACCCTGAAATAATCAAGATAGTTCCTCTGTTATGAACACAGATTAATTACTGGCTGAACCAACCACAGTTATTTTATGGAAAACCAAGTCATGGGAGAGTTTGTCCGAATTTTAAGGATCAGTAAACCTGTGTCTGTGTCAGTTCAACTGTTGCAGACAATGAGCATAATGATCCAAAACCTGAAAAGTGAACATGCTATATGTAAGTATGATGCCGGTACAACTTCAGTATTTTAACAATCTGTTTTTGCGATTTTCATCATGCTAACAATTTATTTCATACCTCAATATGCAGATTACATGTTTAGTAATGAGCATATTAACTTTCTTATAACATACCCTTATGACTTCAAGAATGAAGAGCTCTTGTCTTACTATATTTCCTTTTTAAGGTAACCTGGTTTCTGTTCTGTCTACCTTGATAGACATTGATTGATATTCTGATTTCTATTTCAGCAACAAATTAAGAATATGTTTGATATTTTTCTTATCATTTCTGTTGTGTAGAGCAATTAGTGGAAAATTGGATAAGAACACAATTTCTCTTCTTGTGAAGACCCAAAGTGTAAGACTCTTCTTATTTTGCATTTCACTTTCAGTAATGTTACTTCAAGGAAAATAGCATCATATAAATGCATTTACTTACTATTTAGTCTTTGGTTTATCGCCTTATAGATGTTTGATTAAACAATTTCATACTAGTTATTTGTAAACTTGGGCAATTTTCACCCTGAAAGCATTTGAATTTTTTGTACTATTTTTTCATTGACCGGCTACTGTATCAAAAGGTGGGTTATTCAGGATTTGATGGACCATTCATCACATATAACTTTATTTACCCGACACTACGTTTGTCACCTTTGCTCGCTCGTAGTTCAGTTTATGTAGTTGATATTGGTCATACTAATGATCAGCCTGCTTCTATAAAATTACGATTAACCTTTAATGTATCGTATGATATTGGGCTTTGTTCGTGTTACTGACATATAATGTTTTTATGCAATTAGGAAGATGTAGTATCTTTTCCTCTCTATGTTGAGGCAATACGATTTGCTTTTCATGAAGATAGTATGATCCGCATTGCTGTACGAGCTTTAACGTTAAATATTTATCATGGTGAGTATTTGTTCCATTGTATTTTGTATGGCAGAAAGCGGGCTGCAAAAGTACTGATTATATGCAATTGTAACGTTGTCATTGGTGATTGTTAAGCTATCTCGATTCCTACATTTTGTTACTTGAGTTCCTAAATCATTACTCTATACTCATTGGCATCATTAAAGGTAGTTGTAATGTGTTATATTTATGTCATTTTTTGGATGCACTTTATATCTGACTCGTAATTGCATTTTAACTTTTTCCCTTTACAAAAATTTAACATGACAGAGTGTCACAAATATGCCTTAGTATTTAGAAATTTAGTTAACACACTATCTCAAACGTGCATGGGGATCTTTAAGTAGGTAATGCTTACATATACCACCAGCGATCTTGAAACTGAGGATACAGATGAGCATTTAGGCATGCAAGATATTTGTTAAGGTCCTTCGAATCTATGATATTCGTTGATTTTACAGATCGTAAACATTTGATTTCTATGTTGACAGTTGGAGATGACGCTGTAAATAAATACATCAGCAGCAGTCCACGTGCTGATTATTTTTCAAATTTGGTTACATTTTTCTGCCAACAATGCATAACCCTAAATGAGCTTATTGCAGATACATCGAAGTAAGGAACATGTTTATCTATAATCTGGTTTTACAGACAGTGCTCCAAAAATTTTAATTGATGAACTCATGCATATGCAGGACTGCCACTGTGGAACCAGCATCAACTATTTTGGCCTATGTAGATGAAATTGAGGACAACCTATACTATTTCAGTGATGTTATTTCTGCTGGAATACCTGATATAGGGAAGTTAATAACGGAGAAAATCTTGTGTCACCTGATTTTCCCTCTACTTCTCCCTTCGCTTTGCGAGGAATCAATAAAGGTACGGAATAACCATCAGATTCACCTTTCACTCCGCCTATTTTGGCATTTAAGTTTTTATGACGCTGAACTCATTTTCAGATAGAGAAAAGTTCCTTCGTTGTACTAGTCATTGATTCATCCAGTTTTGTTGGTATCTACAGGATGTACAGATTGGTGCTGTTACTTCTCTATATTTACTTTGCTGCATCTTACGCATTGTTAAGATCAAGGACTTGGCAAACACTATAGCTGCATCTCTGTTTTATCCGCCGGTGGCCTTTGTTAGGTTACATGATGTTAAACTTAATGGAAGCTTCCGAGAAAGGATATTTCCCGATCATGATAAAGTGGAGGAAGCACATTCATCTGTTCATCTAACAGCAACAGATTCCTGTGCTACACTGGAAGCTAATTCTGTAGATGCTAGTCTATTGCATGACAAAGCGTCACATTTAGCATTAAGGTAATATATTTTCTTGAGGAAATTTTTTTTTCATCAAGTATTAACCATCTGTTTGAAGCATGTGTATTCCTGATAGACATTTTAGTTCCATACTTTTCATCTATGTTATCTGCTAGATTTCTTTGTGTGCGTATATATTTGACACGGTTTCTTATGCCTTGTTTGATGCAGGGAAGGTTTGCTCGCATATATTACTAAAGGGGATGACATACAAGTGTTAGGCTCGCTGAGCATGTTGGCAACATTTCTACAAACGAAAGGTTTCATGCTGAATATTTGGATTCACTGCATCACTTTTGTCCTTGATTTAAAGTGTCTACATAAATCTTACAATCTTCAGATATAACTCATATAAGTTTGCTTCTCTTTGAAAATTTCCCCTCCATCTTGCTTGCACTTCATTCTCTCATGATGTACATTGTAGAGTTGGATGAATCTGTTCTTGATGCACTTGGAATCCTTCCACAACGGAAACAGCATAAAAAACTCTTGCTGGTAGGTGGTGTTCAATGTCATTGATAGAATAGCTGATCTTTTTATGCACATGACTCAGCAATGTTTTTAGATTTATTTGGCACATGGTGTTCATTTTTTTGCAATAAATCATTTATAAAACTGGTGCAGTAGTTGCAGTCTTGTAGGTTTATATCATGACCAATAAACGAGTGACACATTTATGGTTCATGCAGCAAAAGCTGGTCGGCGAGGCATTAGGCGAAGAACAATTATTTTCTTCGGAATCTGATTCTGTTGGGAATCAGTTCTACAGTGAGATTGATATTTATTTGCAAAGACTCAAGGTGTCCACTTTTTCCCATATGGACTTGATCCATTTTCTGACTCGTGTTTTTAATTTTTTTTTACTCAAATTTTTTTGTTATCCATCTACTGAAACAGGAGCAGTATGGTGTCTCCCTCTCTGTACCCAAAAATAGAATGAGCTTTACGACTCATAGATTCCAGGTATTTAACTCAAAAAAAAAAAAAGAGTTTTTCCTCCTTGAAGCTTGTTGTTTAACTTCCAGTGGGGGTTTTAAAATTCTAGTAGGAACAAAAACATATAGTGTATGGAGGTTGCTAGTTAAGTCCATCGGCATACCTTAATAAATAGACACGCATAATTGATGGAGCGTATAATAATGTATGTCATTTTTAACTATGCAAGCTGTGCCTGTAAGTGGCGAGTATTATACCATACTTTGAAATCATCCTATCTAGTTTGCACAACTATTTTCTTATCAAGATAAATGCATATTGGTTTGGCTTTGATATTGATACTAAATATCCATGATTGTAGTGGTCCTCTTGTTTTGGTGCTCGTCCGCTGAAAAAGTAAAATTAAAATTAGAGGCACTGCAGTATGAGTATTTCATAGGATTTATTTAAGTGTATCATTCTTGTTATGTTCTGGTCATATGCATGAAAGTGAATGAATTTTCTCCGTAGGTGCTTGATGCTTTGGTGAGTCTTTTCTGCCGGTCTAATATATCTGCCGAGACCTTGTGGGATGGCGGTTGGCTGTTGCGCCAGCTGCTTCCTTACAGTGAGGCGGAGTTCAACTCTCGGCATCTTGAACTCTTAGAAGTAAGTTTCATATCCAACTCTGTGACTGTAATGACTCATGACTGGTTGCTTATGCATATTGTAATATTCTTACACAACAAATATCTTTTGTTGTTATTGTACTGGTTTCTCTGTTTCTCATGAACCTATTTTGACTTAAAAGTTTTTAAGTTTTTAACTATCATAAAGCTTAATTTTTTTATCACTCCATACAAGTTGTGCAAATTGACTTAAAACTTGAGTGCTCCATGCTGGGTGATGTAAATGTAATTGATATTTTTTCCAGACTTCATACAAGGCTGCTACAGCTGCTCTCCTTCAGGAGGTTCGAGGAACCTGGCCAGATCATCTAATAAATGTTCTTCGTGATGAATGGACAAAATGCAAAAGAGGTTGCTACACTTGTATTTTTTTTTCCGATTACTGTGCATTATGAATCCATTCTCGACCATGTAATGTCTAAGACGCATACTTTGACTCTTGCAGCAATGGAAGCTTCATCCCCAAGGAAAGAGCCTAAGAGTCTTTTGTTGCCAACTCAGAAATCGTCTTTTGAAGGTATATTTCACAGAATGATGTGGTAATCTATGGTGTCCTACCCACTCCCCTTTCGAAATTTCATTTGGGTGTTTGTACAGCACTTCCTGTGGATTCATCCTTTGCAGCTGCAGAGAGACTATTGGATGCAGTAAAGGTATGCTCTTAAACCTTCTTGTATTGCTTCAGGTACACATGAAGTTTGGTAAATAATGTAAAATGCCTGGTACTGCATTGCGTCAAATGCACTTAAAGTTTGAGTTGTTTATTACGAGCATCAATTATTGTAAAGTTTCTTTATTATCCAAGATACCATTCATGCATGGTCTGATTTTTACTCAGTTTGACCTTGCTCATTTCAGGTGTTTGTACTTCTTCACCAACTCCGGATTTTCTCCCTTGGTAGAACCTTGCCGGAGCAACCTCCTGTTGATCCTCCATCTGATGCTCTTGGAGGTTCTCGAGCAATTGCTGCTGGTCTTGATTCAAATGGCCCAAAGCCAGGCATTGAGCTAAAACTCGGTTAGTTTTTGTAAGCTGCAGTCTCTGTTTCAATTAGTTTTCAAATTTGAATTTGCATCCGAGTCTCTCTGTGAACCATGTACAGGAGATGCGGTTCCTTGCAGAATAGCATTTGAGCGTGGAAAAGAACGCCACTTCCATTTTCTGGCTGTGTGTCTTGGAACAACCGGATGGATAATTCTTGCTGAAGAATCACCTTTACAAAACCAGTGTGGAGTTGTACGAGTTGCAGCTCCTATGGCTGGTTCCAATGTAAGTTGCTTTTCTGCGCAATATACATCAGTAAACACACAAACTTGGCATAAAGGAACACCGTAAGGGGTTAACCCGTACTTGCTTCCTCTTCGACATACCAAAAGAAGGAAAATGAACTCCTGAACATAGATTACCGGAAAACATCATATTGGGTTGTTCATGATTTCATGTTGTCTATATGCTCTTTACAGCCCAGGATCGATGAAAAACATCCCAGATGGTTGCATTTACGGATACGACCATCTAATTTACCCTTTGTACCTTCCCCTAAATCCGGTGCCTATGGAAAAGCCAAGGCCAAAGCGCTAGTTGATGGAAGATGGACTTTAGCATTCAGAGACGAAGACTCGTGCAAGTCAGCGGTCTCCATGATAATGGAAGAGATCAAGTTACAAAGCATGGAGGTGGAAAGAGTGCTGAAACCTCTACTTAACCTTGAAAGACATGCACATTCTTCTCAACAGGCGAGTAACTCCTCAAATTAACTTCGTCTGAGTTTTCCATAGTTGTAGATTTAGTATGACAGAGGCCAGTGGGGGTGGTATTTCTAGTTCCATACAACCGATTTTGTACATATAGGAAAAAAAATATCATCCTAGTTATACAGTGTGTAGTCCAGCCCTCATTCCATTCTTTTGTATTTTTAACTTGATATGAGATCATAGGCTTCTTGTATACCTTGAGTCTGTACCTGTACCAGCTGTGTATTCGACGAGTTTAAAAAAGCGAAGGCAGTTTCAGAGATTATTTTCCTATTCCAATGGAATACGCATGTTCTGATAAAAGTTCTTGGAAAAAACTGAATGTAGTGGAAACTATATGTTGCCATATATTGAAAACATGAGAGCAGTGATTGCTAAGTTTACGGAAAAATTGAGAGACTAAAGTTATTATGTACTACTAGCTACGCGCCGTCGTTTTGAATGGAATTTTTCCTCTGAAAGCTCTACTTTTCAATTTTTAATTTTTAATGGGTCGGGCCGGATCCGTGTGGTATGTGTAAATTTAAATAGACTCGTGTGGTTTGTGTAATTTTAAACTTTTAATTTTTAGTAGATCGGGTCGGACCGGACCGGGCCCGAGTGTTGCGTGTAAACTTAAATTTTAAATTTTAATTGTTAATTTTTAATGGTCGGACTGGGCCCGTGTGGTCTGTATAAATTTAAACTGGCCCACGTGGCCTGTGTAATTTTTAACTATTAATTTTTAATGGGTAGGGCTGCGCCCATGGTTTGTGTAAAAATAAATTAAAAAATTTAAAGGGATGGGCAAA
>JAWWMW010002019.1:0-13845 GCA_035048345.1 Echeveria elegans
AAAAATATTTTAATGGGTGGTAATTGGTAATATCACATTTTACGAGTGGCTATTGAAAAAATCCATATTTTATGGGTGATTTCCGATAATTAACCCTTAATACATTTGCAAATTCTATTACCAAATAGAAAAAGTTTCAGTCTTTTCACATAAGAATGTGAACAGCGCCGAAAAGATCGACGAATACATCTTCCTTAAGCTTACGAAGTCGCTTAGCACGATACGAAATGACTGCATAAAGTGCTAAAAGTAGCAATAACTCCAAACCAGCTACTGTGGCGATCTTCACTTTTGAAGTTATGGTAGACATTAAGGTTCCGTTTGGTTGCGAGAAAAAAGTGATGAAAAAATGATTTTTTAACAAAAATGATATTATTGGTTAAGATTTATACTTGAAATAAGTTTTGGGTTTAGGGAGATAGCGACCTTTGTGTTATTGTTGGCCTACCCCATTTTAATTATGGAAGGCGTTTGGTCTCCTTATTTTCGAGTATCGAGGGTTTATTTAACATTGCAATATTTGCTTGCTTTGTGGGTATTGATATCCTTTGTGACCTGAACTTGTATTAGAATTTAGGTACTTGATATCATCAGTATGTCATGTATGATTTTGTACCTGTGTAATTTATTATCAAAAAAAAGTAGCATATTTTCTCACATTTTTTAATGAAGCACTTTGATTAGTCGTACTACGGGCGTCATCTTAAATTTTAAACATTCATTAATATATTTATTTTTAGCTTTTTGATGGTGGAACCTGATAGGAAGTGCTAAAGTTAAGGCACTTCGGACTTTGGAGTGATTGCAAGTGAAACTGAATTATTCTAAATGATCATTAAACAACACACAACTGAGAGAATTACTTATTTGTTAATCATTTTATAAAATTGCTCTTCTAGAATTGAGCATCAAATTAGGCAGTTGAAAAATCATGCAACAACTATTCAAAAAAAAAAACCCATTTTTTCGATGGACATTTCACTTTCACTTTTCCTATTCGATATTTGATCATTCAACCCGATACTTTCAAAATTTCAATGAAGCCTCACTATTTTTAGCCTTACTTTGTGTAAAGAAGCCTCACTTTTTTTACAGTATCAAATAAAAAAGCAAACATTATTATTTGACAAAGATGACACATTTTTTATTACAATTTCTCAAACAGGAATCAATGTATACATGAATGTATACAGCACGGGACTGTCGCCCGGAATACAATTTATTACAAATGAAAAAACGACCATCGATCCTGAATCGCTATCCATGACTAATACAACTAAAATCAATAAAAGAAATAAATAAATAAATAACATCTCACTCGCAGACGAGGAGAGAAATAAAAGCTCTCACTCGCAGGCGAGGAGAGAAATAAAAACTCTCACTCGCAGGCGAGGAGAGAATAATAACTAGAGCAACCAGTTATTCCAATTAAGTCGAACCGAATCAATCCGTCAGAACAACGTCAAAAATCCAACCCGTCACCTCGAACCCCAACTCTTGAGATGCCTTCCTAATCTACAGAAAATGGAACTTGCATCTCCGCAAATTTAGCCCAACGTTTTCTCCCAATTTCATATAGCCAATGCCACATCCTCAGAGGGGCTTCTTTGTCCATTTGGTCCAAATAGTTTACACCCAATCCCTACCCTAACAGTTTGGCCGAAGCATGGAATCTCTGTTGTCACGAAACGTCATCGTCCTGCCCACATCTTCTTCTCCAAGCTCTGACATCTACAACTTGCAAGCTTTCTCTCTCTAATAGCCTCTAACATTTTTGATCTGAATATTCTCTTTCTAATTAACCGTCGTCATCCACGTGCAATATAACATCCGTCTGCGGAGCATGTATTCTCCTTCATCCACGCCGACAAGGACCGCAACAGCGTCTCGCTAGTCTGCAAGTAATGGTACGAGATCGAGAGGTGGTCCCCGAAGCGTGGTGAGACAACTCGGATGTTATAAAAACATTCACCCATTCACCCATTTACAATTTCAAAAACGAATTTCATTATAAAATAGAAAAAAAACTTAAAAACATGCCAAACTTTGGAAAACAAACATTAAAAAGACATTCATTTAGTTTTAAATTTATTAAAACAGTAATGATTTAAAAATTGTTTTCATTTGATTTACTTTAATATTTTTTACAATTTATCATAAAAAATCATAAAAAATTATTTAAATTTTAAAAATTAGTTGCCAAGTAATAATATTTTTAAATTTGTTGAATTTTTTTAAATACTTTCTTAGGTTTATTTTTTATTTTTTTTCAAAAAATATTGAATTTCCCCTATAAATAGTTTTCAAAGGTAACAAAAATGGAAAAATGAGTCACAAATTTTCAAAAATTTTGAATAAACTAATCAAACCCAATACCAAATACCCATCTATTTTATGATATTTTTATTTATTTATATGCATTTTTTTGATGAAGTTTTAAAAACTTAAATTAAATTATAAAAAATATATGTTCAATTTATGATTTTTTATTTAAATCAGGAATAAATGAATTAATTATTAATGTTTTTTTTTCCAAAGTTTTGAATTTTTTTAAATTTTTTGTTATTTTATAATGAATTTCTTTTAATAAATTGTAAATGGGTGGATATTTTTAAATTCACTTGGGTGGCTTTTGGTAAAATAAAATTTTAATGGGTGGTAATTGGTAAAAAAATATTTTAATGAGTGGTAATTGGTAATATCACATTTTACGGATGACTATTGATCGTATTTTACGGATGGTTTCCGGTAATTTACAGGAAGAAGAATGGGATACATATCCGCAGCTAACATGATTTTTTTGAGTGTAAGGAATACAGGATGATCCATCTGCTGGTATGATCAGCTCTCAGATCGAAGATATCCTAGAAAATCTGTTTGAATGACACTGGTGCAAATGAGTTTGGGATTTCCACTGTGCATACGAGCTCGGAGAGGCGCTGTCTATTTTACAGCAACAAAACATTGATGATGTCTGGGAAACTTTCATGCCAAACAATGATGTCTTTACCAATGACACTTGAGCTATATCTGTTAATGAGGTGCTTCTTGATCTTGTCCCCAATGATATATTTTCTATTTACGCATCATTGACGTTTCAATCATCAATCACATTGCAGTTCAGCATTGATGGACTGTTTAGATCGAACTATAAAGCACATTATGTTTTTAAGAAAAGTGAGTGATCAATCTCGGAAGTTGAGGGCATACCTAGAGGTATATGATGAGGTCTTTTAACAATGTTTTCTTTTATACCCTGTTCATCGCTAATTGTGGGATCAAACTGAAATCATCTTAAAGAAATGAGAATTCTAAAAGTGATGCAAACTGGGCTTATCAAGTCGGCCGCGAGCATGATGTATTCCCAATTGTTGCAGAAGATCCTTGATATTCCTGAACATTATGCTCATAGAGGTTTTTTTCAAGCCATCTTCGTGCTAAAGCAACAGACAATGTCCATAGTACACTTGTTTCATTTCCTAATTCCTATAGATGTTATGCAACGACCACGCTCTCTTCCTAGAGGTGATATGTGGTTTAGACCTGACAATTGTCAAAGGCGGCATGAAAACACGGTCAAACAGCTCATGGGCACAGTTTGTTGTAGAGGCCGGTATGATATTCTAGTGAAGCCTAAACTGACATTTCATGATGTATAAAAATCATTCATACATATGACTTCCGTTTTCTGACCTGATTTTTCAGACTCACAAAGGCTTCCTACGAATGGATGTTTTTTGGCCCTTCATGCAGCTTCTTCACCGAAACCCAAAACTCATATCCAGATAAATGCTCCCAAAAGTTGTTCCTCTCTTACTTCACTACGACGCTAGAATCTGTACGCCTGTTTTTGTTCCGATCGATTTTGTACTTGAAGATGATTATTATTTATTTTGCGTTAGAGGTAAGTTCAAAGGCTCGAGATGATTATTATTTATTTGATTCCAAAGGCAAAAGTATTAAGAAAGTCTTTACAAATTACAGTGTAGGATAAGAACAACTGCACATTGTATGAGATGGGTCTGTGTGGATTAGTTGTGCACTCAAGCAACTGTGAAGCCACCATCAACATTTATTACCTGCCCATTGATGTAAGAAGCCACTGGAAGGCAAAGAAAAGCAACCAAGGGTGATATCTCATTAGGTTCCGCAATTCGCTTAATTGGAGTTCGAGACAACAAGTCCATAAATTCCATTGAAAGTTCCTTGTCTTTCTGCAATGGCCAGGTAAATAACTGAAAATGATCAATGTATTTGGAAAAACCATATTTTGTGTTCTGCTTTGTCAAGGCTTGTACATACCGGTTTGTCGTCTGAAATTGTAGTATTCACTGCCCAGGGCGACACAGCATTTGTTCGAATCTTATCCTTTGTCCATTCATAAGCCAGGTTCCTCGTAAGCTGATTAATGGCTCCTGAAAAGGAGGTAAAAAGCATTACTTCACTCTTTTATAACTTGATCGATGTATTCAGAACTTGTGGAAATACTAAGATAATTTTTTGGTACCTTTTGATGCTGCATATACAGATAATTGCGGCAGCCCTTTTTCTCCGGCCACTGAGGAGATAAATACAATACTACCATTTTCAGATGCCTTCAGTAGGGGATGAGCTATTTGACAAATGTGGAAAGGGGTCTCAAAGTTGGTCCCCATCAAGACTGCACAATCTTCTGGAGTCAAATCCACCGCTCTTTTCAGGACTATTGTTCCAGCATTGTTCACCTGAAAGTTACTCAGAACAAAGAAAAAACAACTTGGAAGTTTTCTGAATGTTATCAACTTTAAGAAAAAATGAAGTATAAAGATATACACTGACTCACGAGTATATTGAGTTTGCCATCGAACAGCGATGACACAGTAGCCATCAGTTGTTCCCTTTGTTCCCTGCAAGTCAAATCACATACTGATCCACTCACAATATACCCTTTACTTTCCCATTCCTTTATCCGCTCCTTCAGCTCAGATTCATTGCGCGAACATGTGTGCACCCTCGCGCCAAATTCAGACAGTTCTTCCACAATGGCATATCTTCAAAAATATGAAACACAAGTAATAACTCAGCTAGATTACAGGAAAACTTAATAAATGAACTAGAAAGAAAAAAAAAAGTGGACAAATTAAATGCCAAGGTATATATACCCGATTCCCCTAGTTCCGCCGGTGACCAAGGCGGTTTTACCCTTTAACGACCACCTTCCATTTCTGCTGCTCAGCTCAGGCAATCCCTCCATGTCTCCAGATTGTTAAGAATAGTAGATAAAATATGCACCAGAGAGGGACCAAAAAAATGTGGTGCCTTATATTGTTTGGAATTTTGTGGATATATTGAGGATGTTGTACTCTGATGTATGTACCCAAATTATTTTATTTTACAGTATTTTATTTTAAAGTATTAATATATGAGATGCGATCCCAATAACTGCATTTTGTTTTAAGTTAAATATTCTAAAGTTTAACTATTTTTTAAGGAAGTTGATATCACATTAAACGGGTTTAATATGTTCTATTGGATTATAGATTATTATACTATAATAATAATTGTTAATTTAATTGGCAGTTAGCTGCAACTTGCTAGTTGGGGATGTACAGAGTGTGGTTTGTGCTAAAATATGGACCCTAATATTCCATGCATAGTATAGTGGGCCGGCCAAGTTTTTTGTACTTGGACCGTTTTATGTAATCTTTTGTATGGTGTTGTTTGTTTTTAGTGCATAGTTGTCCATATGAGGTGTGTTACAAGGACACCAGACGTCACTGAGGTCTAGAAACATGAAACGTGGATCGAGAATTTGATAAATCACACACATATCTCTTCTTGTTAGATAAGTTTGGTGGTGCTTAAGGACAAACAATTTTTTTTTTTGTAAATTATTCCTTATTATAACTCCGGAAATAAACATTAATCAAGTCAAATCTCTTGTTGTGTGACGAAATAATTAACTGCCAACTTTTAGTGAAATAAGAACTTTTGCCGTAATGTACTTCGGCGTGGGCCTCTTTAAATGGTCAGCCGGCTGGGAAGTCTATGTGAATTGTGATCCGAACTGTATGAATGGTCCAGTTAGGCCGGTCCAGAGATGACTATAATTGAAAATCGTTTGTAAAATTCAATATTACCCAAATACATCCATTAAAATATTTTCTTATCAAGAACCATCCATTAAAAATTCTTAAAAATTCACCCATTGACCAATAGATCATTTGAAAATATTAATATTTTGTTTAGAAAATTCATAAACATTCAAATTTTAGAAAATAAATATAAAAAAGTCTCCCATTTAGTTTTAATTTTAATCAAACAATTTTGTATAAAATTTAACTAAAAATAAAAATAACAATTGACTATTTACTACTTGTTTTGATGTATTTTTTGCACAACTTTTTGAATTTTTATACTTTCATAATTATTTATTATATGACTAGCTGCGCTCCCGTCGTTCCGACGGGAATTGTGTCAGTGTCTCCATTTGATTCACCTAATTTTTTTTAAATATTTCCGCTTATTTTTTATTTTTAATGTTAATTTTTAATGTTAATTTTTAATTTTAGTTTTAGTTTTATTTTCAATTTTTATTTTTAATGTTAATTTTTAATATTTTCAATTTTTAATTTTCAAAATTTTATTTAATGGGCCAGACTGGGCCCGTTATCTTTAATTTTAATGTCATATTTGTGATTGATGATGGAGAGAGGGGTAACAATGTAATTTTAATTTTGATTTTAGGTCCGTTTTCTAATCTTTTATAAGAATAGATTGTTTTCAAAAATGTTGAATTTCCCCGGCTATTTAATTTACAAAGGTCCTGAAAAATAAAAAATAGTCAACAAAATCCCAAATATTATGAATAAATTTATTAAAATCAATATTTTTTGATTCAAAAAATAAATATTGAATAACCACTATTTTTTATATTTTTGATATAATTATATGCAAAATTTTGATAAAGTTTGAAAATATTAAATAAATTGAAAAAAATTATTTTTAATTTAAAATAAGACTAAACCAATGACTCTTTTACATTTTGTTTCTGATTTTTTAATCTTTTGAATTTTTGATATTTTCATGAATATTCTAAATTATAGATTAATATTTTAAAGGATCTATTGGCAATGGTGAGTTTTTTAAGAAGTTTTTTAATGGGTGTGGTTGGATAATATCGGTTTTTATGGGTGGTTTTCGATAAAAAAATCCTAAATTTTAATACATTTTAAAATAAAATTTCTTAAACTTATTTATAATTAATTACGTTAATAACTTCACTCATCACAAGTACACATTGAAAACTTTTTCAGCAATCACAATTAATGACACATTTACGTATTTCTTTATTTTTAAATGATTTGACATTTGATGCATTCTCTCTTCTTTCATTTTCTTTCCTCACCTTAACTCATTCAAAAAAGAGTAAAAATGAACATGCCCTCCCTTAGCCATGTAGTGTACGTGCATCTCTTGACAAACTAAAGTCAATATCAAGTTAGTGTGTATTGCATGAATATAAGGGAGGATTCTTGTTACACAAATGAATTATATATACTAGAAAGGGTAACTCCAAGTCTCCAACCATCAATCATTAAACTAAAGCATGCATCAATCAAACTCAGCAACTTCGTTTATCAAGCTAGATATGTTGATGATAGATCAACTCGAGGACTTTTCGAGATCACCAAATTCTACATTTCACCAATTGTCAGTATAAACAAATGTACGTACTAGTGCTAAGCCACCCTCCATATTTTATGTCCTTAATGCGATAACCGTATCCCGTGATTAGAGATTTAGAATCGTGTGTCACTCTCTTATTTGAAGGGAATAATTCCTTTGTTTTTTCAACAAGTAGCACACGAGTAATAATATTTGAATAGTTCTAATATGATGACAAAACTTTATCGGTGTCAAACACGAACCAAATTTAGGTTTTGTCTAAGAGCTAGACATTCATTGTTTAAACAAGGGATGTGAAGGTAAATGTCCTATTCTTCGTTGTGTATTTTATTACTACTCGCTTTGGACGACGAAACTGATTAGTAGTACTATTTATTATTGTTTAGCCTTTACAACCTGAGTTTATCAGTACAATTATCGGATTTCTAAATGACCTAGTTGTAGAAGTAATAATCAACTATACTGTCGATATTGTGTGAATATTGAACTATTATTAAGTACTAGCTGCGCTTCCGTCGTCCCGACGGAATTTTTTTTCGTATTTCCATTTGATTCACCTAAAAATGTTAAATATTTTTCGCTTAATTTTTAATGTTAATTTTAAATATTTTAACATTTTTATTTTTATTTTAAATATTTATTTAATGGGCCAGATCGGACCCATTATCTTTAATTTTAATGGCATATTTGTGATTAATGGTGGAGAGAGAGGTAATATTATAAATTTAATTTTGGTTTTATGTTTGTTTCCTAATCTTTTATATGTTTAGATAATCGGGTAATATACTAATATACGTTATCTAATTATATCTACTCACACACAGAAAGCCATCATAGTTGGCTTGCGACAGCCGAGCTACCGGATTATCCACCTTGACATTATTATTAATTTGTAAAGCTTTTCTTAGATAGGTTGTTAAGTTTTTGTCAGCTGATAAATTATAAGCTTCATATCCTTTTGACGATACAGTAGTCATCATTTTTGCCTCCAGGGTCATCTTTTAGTGTTTACAGGTTTCGAATGGTCGCAAGAGAATTCGCGGGTGTTCTCTGTAAAATTGATTTAGCTTTAGGTAATGACATTGTGAAATACTTCTTGTAGTGAGAGAGTGAAAATTGTGACTGGCTGAACTCTCCCAAATTATTAGTTAATAAGTGACACTTCAAGTTCTTAATTGGTGTGTTTGTATATGAGAGCAACTCTTACATAAATCTATCAGTGTGTTATCAGTTTTTAGGGTTGTAACGTCTTTGATTTTGCTACACACTACTACTGTGACGTTGGGCGTGTCACTATATCAATGGAAAGATGTTTACGATTTTAGGTCTGTGTATAAGTAATAATATAAAATCTAATTCCATAGTGGTCTCTGTTACACCTTTACCATGAGATAGGTTTTTTTTTTTTTTTTTGGCTTCACCCTCATGAAATAAATTCGTCACAATCACACTTAAACAGATCTTAGCGCTGAAGATCAATCTGTGTGGCGAGAAGACATAACAAAATAAAATTTTGATGATACGACGATGATAGATGCTGCTTTTAATACCACATGCTGTGAGAAATTATTACATCGGTTTATATGTATAATCACTGTCAAGTAAGTACAAAGATAGTTTTAGAAGCGAACGACAGAAGCCAACAGAATAATTAGCTAACACTCATTCGCAAGTGTGAGAAACCAACACTCCACTTCTTTTCTGACTAAAATCTCACTAAATAATGGCTGCGTAAATAAGCTATTAGAAGAAGAGGGCCTTAGACTTTTCATGGCCCTCCTGATCTCTAGCTAACTCCTAGAATGCTAATCCTTCAAATATAGATTCTCTCTTCTTGTAGCTCTCCAGTTATTACCAACTACTTCTACTTCTCTAGGTGCTACATGAACTTGAATTGTTCCTTAGTCGCACCTTTCATATCGATCTCACAGTTGCCAAGCTATATATCTTCTTCATATGTTCTTTGAAACCTATCCCCTAAAGCTGCATATTTTTCTTCTTTGCTTAGCTTGCTTCTGAGCTTTTTGGGGCCATGGATGATGCAAGAATCTGGATGTGGGAGAAACAAAGGGGTGTACATGGTTTGATGATGAGAAGAAGTGGGCATAATCTGAGTAATGATGCTCAAGCAACTCCACGTAGCTCATATGATGTCTCCTGGGAGGAGAGAGCTTTCGCAGAAGATGCAGCTGGGCCTCTTGGAGGCTGCATATGGCCTCCAAGATCCTATTCTTGTAACTTTTGTGGTAGGGAGTTTCGGTCAGCACAAGCCCTTGGGGGTCACATGAATGTCCATAGGAGAGATAGGGCAAGGCTAAAGCAGTCGTCCTTAACCCCTCAAGATGTCTTCGATCATCAACCATCACATCAGTTACAACATGGTTCCCAAAGTCAGAAGCCATTTGTTGCTTCACATGTAGCACCTCAAGTGTGTGATTTGGCCTCTAGCCCTAGCCCTAACGCTAACCCTAACCCTAACCTTAATCCAGTCAGTTTCAACATGACTGCACCAACTTCCTTAGCTCTCAAAATTTCATCTCCATCAGCTACAGAATATATGTCACTTGATCAAGAACCTACCTTTGTCCAACTTGGGCTCAGAGAAGACGAACGCCCATGGTCAAAGAACACGGTTGCTGATCAAGATATTCAAAACTCCGATTCTAAAATGGATGCAGACAAAAGAGGTTCACAGATCCTGAAGTACTTGGGTGAAGGAGATTTGATGCACTGTGATAAACCAGATATTTCTGTTAGCTTGAATTTGTTTCTATTTCAAACTCAGGCTAGAAAGCGAAGCAAAAATGAATCTGCTGGGGATGATGATCAGGATGATGTAGGCGGTGGTTATAACAATGCTGCCCCCAAAAGAGGTAAGTACGCAGCTGATGAGTCCTCAACCATGTCATCTTCATACACAAAATCAAGTATTATTGTAGATAGATCACTTGATGTGCAGCAGAAGTTAATCCCCGCTCAACGGAGTTCAAGCTTCATACATGAACTGGATCTTGAACTCAGGCTTGGAGAGCGACCAAAGGTAAAATAAACTAAAAGAGTTTTTCCGCATGACTCGTGGACTTTGGAAAGCTATGAACCTCTTCATTATTTGTGCGTGTGATCATATATTACACTCTTGTATATCTTTCAAGAGATATATAAACCTCTCTGTTTAAAACTTGCCTTTGGAAACTCATACCAAATTAATTACTGGATTTCTCTTACAATGATCTACCTTGTACCAATGCGTTTCGGTGGCTGTTGTTATACCAGAATAACTTGCAATATTTTTCGCTGTGTGGTCTTATGTGGAGTACTTGTATATACTGCATGCATGTGTACTCCCATACGGGTGGTGATTCACAGGCTTTAGGTTTGCAAAGCCATTATATTCCAGTAACCCTAATTGATTCATTACTGTAGATAAACACATTTACTTCCTTACTGAATCAATATATAAAAAACCCCAGTCCAGCATACAATTTTGAGGGAGAGAGAGTTCATTTTACTTGATAATATGAATTGATGGGAAGGCATTTGCCGCTTATGGGTCATCCAGAATTAACTCAGGGTGTTCTCTTACTAACCAAAAATTAAACCAGCTCTGGTTAATCGAATAGCATATACGATAAAAAAAATATAAACTGACTCAGATCATTTCGCTAAATTCTAAAAATTACCGAATCATTTAAAATTCTCACTTCATATGTATGATAACAACATATGAGACAAAATGTGAGAAACCACTGAAATTAGCATATGCTTTTAGCTAGCCTGCACGATGAACATAAAGTACTGCTAAAACAAGCTGGAGGAGGACTGCATTACTGATCGATAGAAGTTACTCATTCAAATTTCATACTATTACTGAGCAGACATCCCATCGGAAGCATTTAAATGTATAAATGGTGTAGGATAAAATGTTATTAGATCAGGAAATGGTAAACGATGTAAGTTTTTGAAGAAGCAAATAGTAAAGCCATGCTTGTGTATACGACAAGTACATCACAACATGGATTCCCTTTTTGCTAAATCTCAAGCTACCGCTTATTGTTTACAGCCAACAACATTTTTTACACTTTGGATGTGTAGGTCAGTTACTTTTCTTTCCCTTTTATTCTCCACACTACAATCCGTTTTGTAGGTTCTCTGACCTCAAAAATTCCAAGAACTTGCCAACAACTATGGTGGAATCAATCTATTTAAGAAATCTCTTGGCCTGATTACCACGTCTTAGTTTAATATTAGGGAAGATAACACATCGTCATGATCGATGCCTTGTGTGATTTATATGCTCCAGTAGTCCAGTGAATTGTTTATTTGCTTTATTAGAATTTTCCATGTCATGAGACGTATTCCATGGATTCACATGTGTTTGTGATATATATATGCGCAAATATACAAGGGTATAAGGGGCATGCCATGCCACCAACTATGAATTGAATAGATGAAGGGAGGCTCGCTAAACCAGAAGGGATGAGTACTATACCTTTTTAACCTCTCTCTGGCGATTGCGATAAATAATAAGTGGGATACATAGGATGTTGACAGCCAAGAGAAAACTGAAGTCGGGTGTGTGGGATTAGTACAGCGCCACTGGCAGAGGGCAGACAGATCACACACTACAACACTACTAAAGTACACTTATTCTTACGATTTTCCTCCAAAGGGCGAACCCTAATTAATACCTTTGTGGAGAGACTAACTGAAGGTAGTGAATACATATATCAATAATATGAATGGGAGTGGGATTTCACAGATGCGTGATTGGCTCAGTTAGCTGCTAGGGTTTGTCTGTATTAGGGTTTATGAGTTGGATACTGCAGAAGAGTGAGTTGATCCAACATAGCATCCGCTGTTTTAAATCTCTAATGAAAAAATGATAATAAAACTGCGCTACAGATAAAAGGCACATGGCTAAAGGAATATTGTCATTCTTCATTCTTAGAGAATTATCCGATCGATTACATAAGAAATTCAGTTTTTGTTTTCTTATGCTATTAGCGTCACATAGAATAGATTTAAGGATTAAGTAATGTAAAATAGGCTGCATGAATTTCCCTGTTTAAAAGTTGTTTGATTCCATAAAAAATAACAGAATCTGTTCAATCTTTTTTTATATAATTCATCACATTCTGCATATTGTTTCGAAGTGAATTTCATTTTAGTATCACTGCATTTGATAGCAGAGTTAAGGGTTCGGCCGAATAGTATAGACAAGCTGCACGGCCCTCCCTCACTAGGGTGCTTGATATATTCACAAGGTTATGAAAAAAACCCAAAACCTAAATATATCGAAAAACGAGCAAACAGCGATTCAGAATCGACGAGGGCGGTTGATTGAAAAAGGGTTTTCTGTAAATTGACTATCATGGTCAAACACGAAGGATAAGACCGAAACTAATTACACTTAGTTTGCCTAAGAAAAAAAAAATACAAAACCTCCCCGGCCAGCATAATAGGGAAACTACCAAACATGCGCAAAGAAATAAAGAACCTTGTACAAATAAATTAATGGTTACGTAATTTTTTTCTTTTCTCCTGCGTGATAAAAGTAACTATTTAAAGAGTGTCGAACAAGATGTATTACATCTTGTATGTTTGATTGTACTCGTTGTAACTCATTATCGAAAGAAAAAAAAGTATGGAACGAGTTACCACAGCATAATGTATCAGTGCTTGTGCTTGGTATATAAATGTGATCCCACTGCCAAAAAAAATGGCAAGCAACTTGGGGGCGTGTGCAGTTTTTGGGCCTTACCATACAACGCTACAATATGAGATTGGACAGTGGTGCCCAACTCACGGCTCAGCACAAGACCTAACCGCATTTTCTAATAATGGAGAGACAATGCAGGGTGCCAGAGTGTTTCACATTTGACCACAGATTGAATTGATTTTCCAAATTATTGAATGTTTTTTGCCCAAATTATCGAATATTCAGTACCAGCACTTATTGGTTCGTATTGAGAATGTTTGTACGAGTCTTGTGCTAACCATGGTTAACCCATAAACACAAGCATTAAAAGAGAACACTTAGGGTATGTTCTTTTGACATTAATTTAATTTATGTTCAGTTCAGTTCAATAGATAAACATTGACTATTTTTAAAATTATTTTAAAAGTGTAATAAGACTTGAAACTATGAGACAAGCTTAAGACGCATTCACTATTGTC
>JAWWMW010002020.1:0-18169 GCA_035048345.1 Echeveria elegans
CTCTTTCCTACTTTATTTTTCTCTTACTTACTTTTATCTTATTTTTACTCTCACACTCTCATTATTCCTTAATTACCCAAATAGGAAGATCATTTCAAGACGGAGGGAGTAATAAATTTACAACAAACTATCAAAATACCCGGCACATGCCCACCGGACTAGTGTCCCGGGTTTAATTCCAGCTCGAATCCAGTGCTACGTGCAGCATTTTAATAGATAGGAAAAATAGAAGAAAAATGTTAATCAAAATATTGAATTGTTAATGTTTTATTATTGGATATTGGTGTCTGACCCGTGCGATATTAGAGTATAGATACTTTAAAGTATATTTTGCACGATTAATGTACTCGTTTAATCCATTATCGAAAAAAAAACTCTCTCAATAAATTGAGATAAAACATTTATATTGATTACTTTGATTTTATTTACATTTTCATGAACATCCAAACACTATATATATATACTAGCTGCGCTCTCGTCGTCTTGACGATAATTTTTCTCGTGTCTCCATTTGATTTATCTTAAAATACTAAATGTTAATTTTTGATGTTAATTTTTAATAATTTCAATTTTTAGTAATTTCAATTTTGAATTTTGATTTTTAACTGTTTATTTTTAATATTTTCAATTTTAAGTTTTTAAATTTTATTTAATGGGTCAGATTATAATTAATGATGAAGAGAGAAGTAATATTGTAATTTTAAGTTTGGTTAAACATCATTTTTCCTATTCTTTTATAGATTTAGATATTGTTTTGGGGTTAAACAAATCAAAAGAAATTCAGACACGGGTGATTCAGAGGCCCAAATCACACCTCAGCCCAGCCCAATATCATGGGCTCTCTCCCTCCCTCTATCTCTATATATACATAGCGTCATCGACATCACAACAATCTGAAAATTTGACGAACGAAGAGAATGGCAACAGAAATTGTGATTACCGACGAGACGACAACTGCGGCGGCAACAGAAGAGTCTGTCGTCGTTGTCAAGCAGCCACATAAATTAGAGAGAAAGTGGACGTTTTGGTTCGATAATCAATCGAAGCCCGGACAAGGCGCTGCCTGGGGAACCTCTCTTCGTCAGATCTACACTTTCGACACCGTTGAGGACTTTTGGTGGTATAAACCCTAATTTTTCATTAATCTCTTTTTCGATCGAATCCATTAAGTTTTGTTTGTTTTATTTACAATTTCAATATTTGAATTGTAGATGATGTTTTAGGTTAGATTATTTGACTTGCGATCCGCAATTTCCGCAATCGAATCCATTTAGTCAGTGTTAATTTTTTTTCTGGTTTCTTGTTTTAGTCTGTATGAACAAATCTTCAAGCCTAGCAAGTTGACAGGGAATGCTGATTTCCATTTGTTCAGAGCTGGAGTTGAGCCTAAGTGGGAGGATCCTGAATGTGCCAATGGAGGAAAGTGGACTATTCCAAGTAGTAGACAGACCACTCTTGACCGTATGTGGTTAGAAACGGTATAATCCTAATGAAAAACTTATGGAAATAAATGGAAATATGCTTTATCTTTGTACAGACTAATGACCTTTTTTTACTGTTTCCTCCGTAGATGATGGCTTTAATTGGTGAGCAGTTTGAGGAGGCTGACGAGATATGTGGTGTTGTTGCCAGTGTTCGCCAAAGACAAGATAAACTCTCGTTGTGGACTAAAAAAGCAACTAATGAAGCATTACAGGTTTGAAAGATTCCTAAATTTTGTGCTTTGTTATTTTATGTTCCTGTCTGCAGTGTTAGAAGTGTAGACTTTATGTGCTATTATTTATTTGGTGGAATGATTTTTTTCTCCTGGGTGTGGTTTATGTTTCATAAAAATTATGTTAGATCAAATGATTTCCTGTTATATCCGGAAACCCTGAGCTGATGTTACTGTGTTGCAATTTTTTTTATATTTCTTTTAGATGAGCATTGGGATGAAGTGGAAAGAAATCATTGATGCTGATGAGAAAATCAGCTATACATCCCATGTAAGCAGACATCTGAAGTTTGTTCGAAGTGCTAATCCTTGTAAATATGATTTACTTTCCTGGTGTTTAATAATTTTCTCGGCTTCTGCAGGATGATTCAAGGAGCAGACCTCCGAAAGGCCGATACACAGTCTGAGGGCAAGTCTTAACATCCAGTTTTCTGTATGATGACGAACAGACTTATAGTTACCCTCGTGCTGCTTATTAACTCAAAAACTTACAGGCGTTGAGATTATTCTGTTCTGTTTTTGCTACCTGAGTATACTCCTGTTTTTTGAAACTAGCATTTTGTAATGCCATAATTTTATTTCGAATTTCTGCGTTACACTACTGTACAAATGCAAAGAAATGTATCTCAAAAAATTAAAATTCACTCAATAATTCAATGTATGAGAGGAGTATATGTTTTGTAGATGGTTGCAATTAAACCGTACATTCCTAGTAAACCATGTTCAAACCTCTGAAGATCAATCCTTAACATATGGAGGAGCTGCACATTCAGTAAAATCAACAGCTATCAGTCAACGTAATGGCAAAATATGGCTCTGATTCATCACTTTCATCCCATACGTAGAGTCTTCTTCAAGAACTGAGTTGCAATGCGGTCATTTCGACAACACAATATCCTAAGAATGGTGTCTGGATCCGAACTACTCCACATTCCGGTAGTCATAGGCATATGTAGCTTCTTATTCCCAGACATGCCGAAAACATTAACTTCACATGCAAGGATGCTGAAATCCTCCACCAGTTGCTCAGTTGAACGTCCCATAAGTCCCACAATATCCTCCACAGTCTCCGCCTCACGATCCACAGCTTCTTCAGATATCAAACCTTCTCCGTATGTGCAAAACAATCTCTTTAGTTGTGTGAAGTCCTCTTCGATCATTTGGTGATCACTTCTTAGAAATATTCTTGAACTTCCACCTGCAAGTAAGACAATGAGAAATGCTTCTAATGTCGCTTTCATGACTTCCTTTAATGCCAAAGGCTGCGCTGTATCCGTCACGATGGCGAACAAAAGGGAGATATTCTGTTTGAGAAGTCTCAATGCTGGTTTAATCCGTGAAGTTGATACACTTCCTTTGTAGAGGCTATCGTAGAACACGAAATTTGAGTCGAGGAGGATGAGACGATAGGCCGCAACTTGGGACACATTATGTGTAGCTGAATGAATCGTCGAGTGGGCTAGTGAAAAAAATGACCCTGATCCGTGCCTGCGTCTATGTTGTGAACGACTTGAAGGCGCGTCTGAATGGGAAAGGGATATAGTCTTTTCTAGCGAGTTTAAGTGATGTTGAACGTAGTGCAAGGTGTTGAGACGAATGTAAAGACGTTGCGTCCCACGGCTAGTAGATGGCCTTAAGTGATGATGATTTCCGTCTTCATTCGGACCATTCAAGTACCGTCGCTCTTCACAAACCCCGACAGCACATGGACCAGCTTTGTCCAATAGTTTGCGAATTTTCGACACCTTGTGATTTCTTGTCAAAGGAGGGAGCGTTGGAATGTAACTCTGCTTTGATCCTGCAACTCATAACACGAAGTAAAACAAGTTGTTCTTCAAAGTTTGAGTTGTAAAAAATTTAGGAACGCATGAGAATTCAACTCACCACAAGCTGCAACAAATGAAATGTAATCTTGAATTTGATGGTCCAAACCATCAGCTACTTCATTAACCAAATCATATGAGATACTGATCGGCATTCCAAAAAACTCGTCGATCACTTCCTTGACTAAGCTCATCAACTCGACTCCCGAGTACGCGTATGGCTCGCTCTTCGACTTGGGGTTCCAACTCTAGAACATATCACAAAGAAAATGTAATGCTGGCACATTGATGCAATCAAGAAGGCAATGGTTCAAGATGTTTCGAAAATTTGCGGATAAAAATACCTCGGTTTCCTTGGCTCTGTTGATGCAATCTTGCACCTTGCTCATATTATCATCAAGCCATTTTCTAACCAGTTGTGAAATAATTGAATCAACTTCATAAGGCACCATTTCAGTAACATATCTCTTTCCTCCATCCTCACTATTCTCCGATTCCTCAACTAATATTTGAACCAAAAATCGCTCCTGTTTGGCCGCTCTTTCGAGGACTTGAACCATTTCACTTCTCAGCACTGATATTCCTGATAAATATTGTCTCAACACCGTGCCATAGCAACCATGGAGTGTCACAGCTGCAATCCCTCCTGATATTGGGTGCCATTTTTTCAGTATAGGGGTAAAATAATCAATTTCTCTTGTTGCCAACTCTTCAGTTTCTTTTGCTAGCTGGATTATGATCTCACTCGCCTCTGCCTCGTCCGCGGAGCTTGTAAGGTTCGTTGTCTCCAAGATCTGTTCATCATTTGCACGATCAGTTAATACTGTATCACTCAAATGACAAGGAAAAGTACGAGGTTTACTTGTCAGGCAATCCATCTCCGAATTGAAAAAGTTAAAAAAATAAAAATGTAAAACCTTGGCGAATGCTTTCTTGAGAGATGTCCTTATATAATCTTCCACGCGGTTTCTAGTCATGTCCATGGCGTTGGGCTCTTCCATCAACCCAGCCATCGATACATCTCCGTACAATATTCGACTTACGGACAATGCTAGAGGAAGTAAACTCTCCATGACATGTACATTACTTCTATGAAAATATTCATGATACTCCAACAATCTCTTTTCAGCCCAACCTTGCATGGCCGCAGCTACGGCCGCGACCATCCTCGTATATAATCCATCCTTCTCCTTCTTAAAATCCTCGGCCACATCAGTCGACATTACAATCAAAGCCGCGGCTAATAAGTCCGGTTCTAGTTGAGATGTGATAACATATTGTTGAAACAGAACAAACGCAAAACATATGTTATGCATTTCTTTAGTTATGCCTAATGTCAACCATGTCTTCTTTATCAATTCCAAAAGCTCATCGACTTCGTCTAACACGACGGTCTCGTCCTTGAGATCGAAGATCGAACGTAGCAAGGAGATGTAGATGTTGATATTGAAAGGATACCCATCAGCCCAATGGCAGACTGTTTCGGACGAATTGTTGTTAGCTTTGGTGTTGCTACTACGCCAAGCTAAGGACACGGCATTTGTGCATAGAATCCGCATCGATTCGCTATTTTTCGACGTGTCTAATGGGTTGGAATCGGCTGACCGGATGACTTGGCGTAGAAGGGTGGCTGAAGATGAGTTTAAAGGATCTAATGGGGTGGAAGGATAGAGCAAGAGAGTATTTTCCAACACGGCGAGTTGGCGTTTTTGCCAAAGATGGTATTCCTTTTGGGAATGAAACTCGGAAGGTTTGATGTGACGGAGGAGTTCGAGCGGAAGAATTATTGTTTCAGCTTTTCTACCCATTTGTCCGATGAGAGTTCTCATTAGAGTTTTTCGTAAGCGGACATCGCTCTGCTCCGCAACCTTCATTTGCTGCCTCATAATTTCTGCTGACGTTAATGGCCTTCTAGGCATGCCCGAAGGCGGAACAGTGAATCCTAATCTAGGACTCATCGGGGAGCTAGACCCGGCTTGAAACCATCCAGCGCCGCCGCATGGACCCGCTATAGGCGAAGATGGGAGAGACCCGCTCTGCATCGTCACGGTCATCCGATTTTTGTTAGAAACAGAACGTCTCAATGTCTTCAATCCTAACTTCTTTTTAAGCCTACTCGTCACGGCCATCCCGACTCCTTGGCCATGTCCCTTATTTGGCGACCCTCCTCCTCCTCCACCTCCGTCGCGATTAGAAGGATAGTAATTTAAGGATGTTCTGCCACCAAAGCCAGGGGAGGAGCGGCAGGAGGTGAAGAATATTTCATATGCCGTTACACGAACATCGTCCGGTGTCAAATTCACGACATTTTCAAATGGCCATTGGATATCAAACTCCGATTCTGGGACAAAGGCCGTGGCTGGAGCGGCGTAGGATTGGCCGCGGTTGTGTGACATTTTTTTTTATATAAATTTGCGGAATGTATGTATTGATTGATTTTTGACAATGTCAGGTTCTTATTCTTTCTTGATCAAAAGAAATGGGAGAGAGAGATCAAAGGAGGGTATCCAGATGATCTTCTCCTCCGAAGGGATAGATGGAATGGAAACAAGGTGGTGTGAGTTTTCCATACATATGGAAAATATGCATGTGAACTCCGATTCGGTTATAAAAGTAATGGAATTGTATAAAGAAATAACAAGTTTTTCTTTTCTTTTCGATAATGGGTTACAAGGGTATAAATTCGTACATGATATAATGACATCAAGTACCTAAATTACAATACAAGCACAGGTCACACTGTACACCAATACCCAATAAAAGCGAGCAATTAATTGCAATGTATAAAGAAATAACAAGTTAAAGAACAGGAAAAATGGAGGAAGTGAACTTGTGTTTTAATTCATTATTCACATCATTCATTCATACTTACATCTTCTAATATTTATATGCTAGTAAATGAAGAAATGAAAAACATATATTCCTCTACATTAATAATATAGTTATCAAGGAGTAACATGTGTATTTTATTAGTAGTAATCATAAGAGTTAATATTTCCGTATGATTCGGGGTTTTTTTTTCCGAAACCATCAGTATGATTTCACTTTTTCGTAAAATCATCAATAAAATCAGTATATTTTTCGAAAGCCACCCACTTTTTGTAAAACTACACATAAGGTCAGTATATATTTTCGAAAGTCACTCACTTCTAAATTATACGATGAATTTAATTGCACTAAACTCAATTTTTTTTAAATGATTAGATGACATATGGTGAGCATAATTTATCTGCTCGCGCCTCATTACAGTTAAAATCATAGTATATTTCCAAATAATTTGAAACAGGTGACTTCCCAAAATATAATGATCTTATGAGTGGTTTTAAAAAAAGTGAAATTATTCTGGTGGTTTTGAAAAAAATCCAAATCATGCGGCTGGTTTTCAAAGACTAACTCTGATCATAACCATGTATTTTATAATATGGAAATCATTTCATAACAATTAATAAGATCAAGTTTTTATCCGTTATTTTTAAACGGCCTCATTTGGTTAACTTAAAATTTTATAAAATGAAAATATTCGAAAATTTATTTTTATTTGGTTCTTTTATGACCTGTCATCTTCAAAGTAATTTTGTAAGAATTAACTGTTTTTTATAAAAGGTAAATAACTGTTTTTAACACTGTTTTAGCTGTTCCATGAGGCAATGAAAAACCGAACCTTCAAATTTGTATATTTTCCAATCTTCAATTCAAAACTTTTCTTGATTCACAGTTCAAGCTGTGAATTTTGGTTACATAGCAAAACTGCAATTTTTTTTTTAAAAACCACAAATGATGAAATGAATCGAAATGATCTTAAACTGATGTGTAAGCCTGTAAGGTATCTTGTTCGATAAAGAAACAATAGCTTCAAACATTTAAATAAGTTCAGGATACCAAGGATTCTCTTGTACAAAATTCTGCTCATTTCTAAATCAGAAAACAACATGTCTATAGTACAACATTTCTACCAGAAACTTAAACATTGCGCATGGGAGAAACTCTATCTGCTACTTCATACCTCTGGACTGAAGACTTGGGATGGTCAGTATACTCTAATCTTCATCAGCTGGAATGCTGGATACGAACTGAACTTTAGAGTGCGAGTTGAGACCATTTGACGGGACCACCACATTTAATGTACACTGATAGGAGACTTCCATCTACAACACTGCTGGTTACATGACTCCCTTTAGTGCGTGCACCGATGACTAGAACCAATTTCCAAAAGACGAAGACTAAAAATTACAAAAGTTTCACAGTTGCGTGGAAAGAAACCAGTAGCTACTCCAGAGGTCTAATGCATCCTCCAGGGAGAAGATACTTAAACTTATCAGGATGTTTGAGTAGCGCAGCAGGCAGATGCACTGCAGACGTGGATTTAGGAATAGGCCCTAATTTCTTGATCAAATTCTGAAAAGTATATTCCTCCGGCCACATATCAAACAAATCATCCCCATTACATATAACTCTCTGGATCCGATCAGGCTTCAAAAAGCCCTTCCTCCTAACCCGATCCGCGTGACTATACGCCTGCATCTTAAACACATACTCATGAATCGTCCTAAAGCAAAAACTACAATGCCATCCTGCATTCGACAACAACACATCTGTCTGCCTCTGATGTCTATAAAGCGTATGCGGCCCATACACATGTACTGATGGCTGCCAAATCTTATAATCCACAGGAAACTCAAAGGAGTACATAAAATGTGGCATTTCCAAATGCAAATCATTCGGAATCCCATCGCACCACTTCAACAGTCTCAGTGTATGCGGATAAGGTATCTCATCCGTATCCGTCATCAAAACAAGATCCCCATAGTTCACTCCAGCTCGACGGAGTATGGCATTCATCGCTCCCCGCTGGAGCGACTCCTGCACAAAGGGATCTGATGGTGTATTAGGATCCCTGACCCGACCCGGATACACTTCATGATGTATTCGGGCCGGATCAGTAATAAATTGAACAAACCGATCCCGATTCGACGCAAAGAAAAGCGGCTTCGGGATCCCGGTAAAGGTCGTATTGGATTCCAAAACGATAAATTTATGTACATGATGATTGATCTCACGCCAACGAAGCTCCAACAGATCGAGCTCGTTGCTAAAAATAATCGCATCGTAGATTTTCCGGATTGCGGGTCGGATGGTCCAGCCATGGAGGCGACAGAGTTGAGCTGTAGAGACGTTTTCAGCGTAATAGTGAGGAAGGACGCGGCGGAAGGGAGGTGGAGGTGTGTCTCAGATGGGTCGGAGAAGGTAAGTGAAGGTCTGGAAATTGGTGAAGATGAGGAATGAGATTGTGGTGAATATGGTGAGAAGGATTAGGAGGTTGCGGCGGAATCGGGTCGGGTTCTGACGGCGAGATGTGGAGCGGAGACTAATTCGTGTAGCCATGGGATGAGAGAAGAAGAGAAAGAGATAAATGTGGGACCTACACAACACACAAAAAAACAAGGTGAGAGATGGAGAGTGTGTTGGTGTTAGTGTTAAGGAGGGCTTCATTTAGTATTAATTTACTATTAATAAAGCACAAGACTCAATTAGTTATTGAGCTGGAGACATAATTTTTTTTCAAAAATACCCTTTACCATAACTAACTCTATCTATACATTATATGCACAAATTAAATTGTGCAATGTTTACTAGTATTAATAAGTGTTGACGTGTTGTTTTGATTAAGGTTTTTAATTATGTCTAAACTGGTTACGAAAATTGATTTAGAGGCGGAGTAGTGATTTAGTAAAATAATTAGATTTCGAATTTCTTAGACGTGTCGAGTTCATTTATTTGAAAAGTTTGCAATTGTTAGTTGGGATCATGAGAAATAATAGGAAGAAAGAATTGGCTAAAAGCCTTGTTGACTTGAGCGAATGGGATTTAGGGTCTCTTTTTTCGAGCTAAACTAAAACTGAACTGATCTGAAATGAAAGTTAAAAATTCAAATTATGTTATTCATTTGATAGATTTTCTGTGTTAACTAGATGATATATTTTGTTTAGGTAGTAGTCATGTCTCATACTTAAGGAAATCGTTCTGAAGTTTATTCATAGTTTAATAAATTAATATTTATCAAATGAACTGATCTGAACTGACATGAATTGACCTGACCTGAAGCTAAAGTAAAAAAAAAACCTTAAGTTAATTTATTAAATTTTGGATAAATATAAGGTCTTGTTTTATTAAACGGGCTTTAGATGCATGCCTTTTTCTCTAATTAACTCATAAAGGAAAATTACTGCAAACTCCGACTTTTACAAATACCCGTTAATGTCTAATTACTTTATCTAAAAATTATTAAAAATATTAGTAAAACTTTATAAAATTTAGAAAACACATATAATTTTATGCATTCCGGAATTTCTTATTTTATTTTATTTTTTTGCTAACTTTTTTTCCAAATTCTGCTTCAAATTTTATCAAAAATATATATAAAAAAGGATGGCTATCTTATAGCTGTCTTTATGAATTGTTCTGAATTTTTAAAATTATTATTATTATTATTATTATTATCAAACTTTCAAATAAAAGATTATACAGCAATGGGTGTCTTTTTTTTCTTTGCAAACTTTAACGCCCCGTTTGGTTGCGGAGAAAAAAAGAGAAAATAAAAAATTAATAAAAAATTGAGTGAAAATGAAATGTGTGTTTGGTTGTAAGGAAAAAATGGGTAAAATGAGATCAAATTTATCTTACAACTTTCTCATGGAAAAATCATTTTTCTTTAAATTTTCTTTTTCTTATTTTTTTCTCACAACCAAACGGAGACTAAGTGTTTATGAATTTGTTTAATAATTCAATATTTAACGGATGTTTAAAGATAAAAATCGAATTTTACGGATCCTTTTCAATAATTTTCCGTCAATGATATTATGATTTTCATCTGATCCCAATCCGTTATTACTTTGTACAAAAAGTGTGAAAATTTCTTCGTTCTAAAAGTTACAAACAATGTTAAATAAATTGACTTACAATATTACTACCGGCCATCAACAACAATGGACACGGCCACACTGCCTTTGCATGATCACGAAGAAGGAAAAAAACTCAACTATTCTACACTCTCAAACTCCTGCAAGCCTCTCAACATCCATCAATATTTCCTTAAATTCCTCAGTGAAGATGCACTGACATTTTCTCAACCTTATGACCCGAATTCGGCCCCTGCCAACTCTGGCTCTGCTCCATCTCCCTTAGACTTTGTCGACTTACTTGATCCGCCTTCAGACCACACTTTCCTTCTCCTACGTACTTTTTTAGTATTTCCCGATGCGTTGGGATCTTGGGAAGTTGATTCCGTCCCTTGAGCTGATGTTGAGTTTCTTCTTGAATACCTATGCCCTCCAGTGGTATATGAGTTCTTGATTTTTGTTGGTGAGTCTATGGAGGAGTTTGAAGTATGACGCCGATTCTTTGATTTCTTCCTGCCATCAGGTGGCTGCTGGCTTGGGGAAGCTATTGGCGAAGAGGTACTGTCTTTTGGTGGAATGGCTAAACTCATCGCGCTACTGTCCATTTTGCCTGTAAGCCAAAAAATGTCGGTGTATTCGTCAGGGAACAAAGAAGGAATTCCAAAGTCGATCGATTTTTGTCAGCTCTGGTAAGTTCTGATACTAAAATTCTATAGACATCCTTCTTTTCTTGTGTTTTGGAATTGCGGAACAAAAGTAAAATAAATATCTTGTAGAAGTAAAAATACTTTATGCGCGAAGCGTCGTGCTTAATTACCTTTTGTTTCCTTAGCATCGCCTTCCTTGGCATTTGGAGGTCTTGGTGATAATGAATCTTCAGGCTTGAAGTCATTCATCTGGAACAAATTTGAAATTTAGTTACGAAAAAAAGAAGAAAAAAAAAACCCAGTCAGTACATTCGCCTTCTTCTTCGTCTGAAGTTCAAAATTTCTAACAAATGATATCAGAACTGCTTAGTAACAAAGCAAATTAGGAAACAGAAATTGTTTCATAAATCAGATATTATAAAAAAAATTCAAACATACCGAAAACCTTAGAAACGTTACTTAACCCTTTTAGCAGGCCTTTCACTGTCTTTGTACTCATCGTTACGGATTGGCTGTCAGAACAACCTCTAATTTCAGTGGTGACAGATTTGTGACTTCGAAAACCTTTCGAGAAAAAAAAAAAGAGATAAGAATATCATGACAGGGAGAAAATATTAGAAATATAAAACTTGAGATGAATAAATGTGAGCATCACCTAAACCTGAAGACTCAGTTTCCGGCCGAACACGTTGAAGCACACATTATGAACATACAATTGCCATGTCATCCGTTCTAAGTGTCCTCAAAACAAGGTATGAAAGGTATGTCTGGCGACAGAGCAGGGGTAGAAATATTTGCTACCGGAACATTTTTTTTTCTGTGATGTTCCGGTTGCATGGCCTATTCAAAACCAATAGCGAACCCAATATTCCAAGCCAGCGTTCGTCAATGAATCATTGACAATGATCAAAAAGAAAAAAGTTGAGCCAAGGCAGGAAAAGGTTGTCAATGTCTCCTCCTCCTCACCCCATCTGCTTTGTCCATCTATTTTTGGGATGTTGGCTGGTAAAAACATGTCCTTCCTCGAGTTTAAACACCCAAAACTTCGAGTTAGAGATCAATTTTTGCGGACTACGTATCGTTCTCCCGATTCCTATTAGAGTCGGATATCTTCCTGACATGGTTAAAAGATCAAAATGCACACAAATAATTCCAGCATTGCCTTGTTACTTGATTTGTATTATTTCTTGATGCTTTTAGCAAATGAATATGAGTCGCGCTTGGTACGTCGAATAAATAAAATGTTTAAAGCCCCGTTTGGATGCGGAAAAATTTGAGGTTGAAATAAGTAAACTTGGATGCGGGAAAATTTGAGGTTGAAATAAGTAAACTTGCACGAATATGAGTGGAACTTGCTTATTTTCTGATATTTTTCCTTTACAATCAAACATACAGTTTCATTTTCGTTCAAATATTTTTTTCTCAACCCTGGACTAAAATAGCCATAACAGAGTACAGTTTTGGTGTCTATGCATTTATACTCCGGTACATGAAGACTTGAATGGAGCTAAACACTTTAGTGCACCTCTTTCTGTTTTTCTTTACTTTTTCTGTTCTTGTCTGAAGATATGGCTACAATACAGTTTGACCTCATCAAAATGAGCACGGAGAGTAGAGACATTTTCTTTGGGATGAGCCTTCAAGGCACTCGTATTGTATAATAACCGAGGCGAACCACAGATCAATGAAACCTATACGGTGGTGGCACTTCGAGTTTTTATGGTTGGTAATTCCATACTATTATGAGACCGTATCTTGAGGAATGAAAATAGCTCCTTCATTTTCTCTTTATAGATCCAGAACCGATTTTCAAGAACTCAAAGCTTCGAAGAGTATCCTCACGGCCACTCTGCAAGGCTCCTGATCTATTGAATGACGATGACTTGGATCCCAATCCAGATGGTACTTTCTGGTTGCTGGACACCCGGCCAGCAGCTGTAGCCAAACGACTTGATCTGGTCTCACTAGGTCCACCTGAAGAGGATGGCCTACTGCTTGATACTACAGCCTTCTTTGATGCGCTGCTGAGTCGAGTTGGTGTGCGTCCCCGTTCATAATCTGGTCGCTGAAAGACAGTAATAAGCACATGTGTGAGCGGGCAATGCCTTGTTTATTTCTCTATCAAGAAATTCAAAGGTCTTTGTCTTTCAGCTTAATGCCTTCCAAATTATATCACGGCCCAAAGGCTAGTGACAGTGGAATCAAACAATCTTGCTGACCGTTGCTTTGTTTTTTGTGCATCAAGTGTTGGTCTCGAGACAAAATATGAACCACGTAATGAAAACTGTGATTATTACCATTTCTTTGGGGGATGCTATAGCCCCAGCAGATTTGTTCCTCAACGTACTTGACTGCAGCCCAGAGGACGGGGCGTTTCTTCTTCCAAGTGACCCAATCGTTCCAGAAACATTCTCTCGGCTCTCACGTCCTACCAAATCGAGACGGGTCAGACATTTTAAGAATCAAATAGTTTACCTGAATCAAGATCCTACTCTTTGGCATTCAATCCTGATTACTGGTGACATCATAAGGTTCACAAAGCATGTCCACTATAAGCGATAATCGGAAATAAGCGTAGTAAGCTAAATCCATGCTGTATACATGAAGCACACATCTAATATACGGAATTTTTTTAATGGCGTAACTGTTGATGATAAGCTACCTGAAGGTCTAGTTGTTTTCTCTGCAGTAGGCCCTGTGTTTAAAGCTAACTTGCCACTTGAGTGCTGTCAAAAAGTGACTAAAATGGTAAGTATCTGCGTTAAAGATTCAAAGATGCCTTATAGGCAAGCATATCACCAAATCTGGTTTCCATACCCGTGGGTTAGAAGTTGAGCCAGTTTGTGGGTATTTTAAGACTGTCCAGTCAAACACATAGTCAAACTGATAACCTGTGGCAATGACTTACGGATGAGACTGGAAAAATATGAGAATGATGACACTGATACTCGAGTAGTCAAGAAATTAGTCAAGGTTTCTACCTTCTCGGATGAAAAGGTCACGGAAAAGCCTTTTGAGGTATGAGTAATCAGGTTTATCTTCAAAGCGTAACGTGCGGCAATAGTGGAAATATGAGGTGAATTCTGGAGGAAATGATTTGCAAAGAACCTAAAGACAAATCAATCGTATCTCTTATCATTACTTTACTGTCAAATAGAGAAAGAAATAAAATAATAACTGAATATCTGATACATGAAGCCGGTTCATTTAGTAACCCAGCAGAAGCGATATTCATTTCATAATCTTCATAAACAAAACAAGTATTATAAATATTGACCAGAAAAAGATGGGTCAAGCATTATTTGCCAGTATCCGTTTCAAAGAAATTTACAGTCAGAAGAAAATGATACCTCAACAGGGGTCAACAGCTTCTTCTCACTAATTTTATCATACTTCTGCTTCTTATTTCCTGCTTTGAGTCCTTGCCACGGAAGGCTGAAGGGTAATGAAAAACAAACTTCTCAAGTAAGAAACAATAACCAGACTAAAGCTCTATATAGAGCCTTTATAAAAAAAAATTTTTAATTAAACTGGTCGTCCCCAGCTAGTCACGATAAGCATACCTTCCCCTCAAAAAGTACATGAGGACGTAACCGAGAGATTCAAGATCATCTCTCCTGCTTTGTTCTGCAAGCGAAGCTTATGCGATTAGCAGGTTGGAATTTTAACCATACACGAGAATCCTCACACAATTAACCATAAGTATACTCACCAATACCAAGATGGGTATTAATACTTGCATAACGAGCAGTACCAGTAAGATTTTTGTTTTCTCTGCAAAGGATGTAAACAAAGGGAATGCATTATAACTAAAGAAGCCGTGCCAAAAGAGAGCTCTAACACTTTCAAAAATGGTTTCAAAAGAGAAAGAAAGCGGCAGCAGTTGGAGATCAATCACTAATATAGTAATTTAACATTAGATGAACTACAAAAAAGAGTACGCATGAAACTTTATTCCAGAGATTAAGCAAAATAGTTTATATGCGTCATTTACCTATAAGGTATGTGCTTGTGTGTTTGAAGATCCCTGTACTTCTTTCCAAGCCCATAATCAATAATATATACCTGAATCAAAGTGCAAAAAGGGGGTTTCAAGCCGAGAAAAATCTTTCAAAAACAGTTTCTACTTCTACACCCTTCATATCTTCCCAAATTATGGAGTACGTAACAAGTATCTCATCACTTGTAAGTTTTCAAGTTTCAACTTTCAAGAAAGACAATACTTTAGTGGTTTTAACTGATGTATAACCTAGTTCATTCAAAGAGTCAAGGAAATAGTTACCCAATTGACACGTCTAGTTAGTTTTTGAGCAAACACTATTCAAAACTGATTATCAGCTCTATGTTTTGGTAATAAGCCAGTACACCAAAAAGTGAAGCTCAACATTGCAGAACATAATGATATTAGAAACATTTGAATGTTAACTAGCAATAAGTAGGCTGCCTAACCTGGGAAAGTGCATCTAAGATAAGTGAACATGTAAATACAAATAAGAAGCGTAAAATAAAAATAAGCTACCTGATTAGCTTTGCGTCCCAAGCCCATCAAGAAATTATCAGGCTTAATATCTCTATGAAGAAAACTCCTTGAGTGCATGTACTCAACTCTATTGATCTACATTAATAAGGAGAAAAATGTGTTGCTTGCATTTGAATGAGAAAAAAGAGAGAGAGTCATTTTTCTTGTGTGGCGTGCTTCAAACAGATTATGTGAAAGACACATGGTGACCCTTGCATGCAATAACGGAATACTTACCAACTGGTCCGCAAGCATTAAAACCGTTTTCAAGCTGAATCTTCTATTGCAGTAGTTAAATAAATCTTCAAGACTTGGCCCTAGGAGATCAATGACCATGACATTGTACTCGTCTTCAATGCCAAACCACTTAAGGTGCGGGATACCAGCTTCAATTGAAAAGGCAGAAATGTAATTAACAATCCATTTTGAAATTGTCAAGACATGATAAAAATAACTAATAATAAAACTCACTTCCTCCTTGCAATATCATGTACAGTTTCGACTCATAGTGAAGTTGGGGATGCCTGGTCATTGTTGATTCCTAGCATTAAGAAGGTTCAATATCATTCAAGTAGCAGATAAGAATTTCATAACTGAAAGTTTGACTACAGATAAACTGTTATGTCAGTTTCTAAAAACGAAGCTGCTTTTTTTTTTTCCTGCGCGGAATGCATTTAACTGATACTACGGTAGCAACAACATTACTGTAATGCAAAACCGTCAAAATGTTAAACTCCATTAGTTAATTTATATGCAGTAAAAGACATACAATAGAGCTTCAGGAAAAAGTACACCATCACACTTTTGACTTATAAAATGCTCCAAAATGGCAAGAACCTTATATTTTACAGGATACGATATCTAAATGATGACATTCCAGCGAATTGAAAATGATCACGGCATGGGTAGCATAAGAAGCCCGGGAACTAAACCAGCCACACATGTGTTTTTGCACATCATTTGTTTGGCTATAAAAGCTAAGTTTGATAGAGTCAGCTTATCACTGATAAAAAAAGTGTTTCAGCGTAACGAAACATAAATTTACAGTTAACAGTCCCTCAATAATTTTAAGTGCAATACCCAACAGACACAACAGAAACGACTTAACAGTTGATACAGAATGCTATAAACCCGAGAAAAAAAACCTAACGTCGATAACAATTAATCAACTTGATTTAAACAATTATGAGATGAAACTAACAATTACAATGTTACTTGACATTCCTAACAGACCAATAATGAAGCAGTTACAGGTTACAAGAAACCCCTACTCCTGCAACACTGACAAGAAAACTATAGGATATGTATAACAATCAGAAACTATGTAAATCTAAAATGATTGGCTACTTACAAGTTTGATGGCGACTTCCTCGCCGGTTTCAACATTAACTCCTGGTGGATGCAGATAAGTTAATAAGCTCCAAGCACGAAATATCAATAAGTAAATGTGTATAGTTTATGTACCTAAATAAAGCTCTCCAAATGAACCACAGCCGATCTTCCTACCAAGCTTGAATTTGCCACCAATTATGTGACTCATCTTCCTAATCTAATCTAAACAACTATTTATCATACAATACAAATGAGGAGGAAAGCACCAAAACAGGCAAGATGCAGATATCGGGGCTTGCTGTGTTTTCCTTTTTTCCAAAATTGTGAATCAAATTCAAAAACCCTAGCAACAACCAATCAATTACCAAATGCAGATGCAGCAGGAGAAGAAAAAAAAAGCAGGTGAATTTGGAGATCTGGAGGGTTATAATTGAGGGGAGGGATTGAGATTAGCTGGGAAATGGAAAAGGATTGGTTGTTGTTGTTGTTTAGTTTAGGAGTGAGATGGAGATGGAGATTGTGATTGAGATTTGGATTTTCATGTTTTTTTTGTGTTTTGTAGAAATTGGATGACAGACAGAGGCGCGTGACAATTGTTGCCTTGTTCATCCTTTTAAGCATTTGTTGTTGTAGTGATTGTTGTTGTTGTGAGTTGCAACTGCTCCTCTAATTTTGGATTTAAATCTGGTGCACTTCATTTCGGGGTGTGTTCTTTTAATTTGAACAGAAAGTCAGTTCAAATCAGTTCTTTTCAGTTCAGGTCAAAAGAACAGATCCTTATTTTCAAAATCATCTTTTTCAATTTTCAAAAATTAGGCCGTTTAAGTATATCTAAAAAATATATTGTACATGATGAATTTCAACTGTTGGGTAAACAGTATATTTAAGCTTTTACATCAACTTGCTGAATTGTGATATGGAAGATAATTTTAACAATGTAGCTTAATGTTACACGCCTTTAATTAGAAGTCTATAAACAATGACCAATAACTTTGCTCCACAACTTCCTATAAAAGAAAGAAAGAAAAAAAACAAGATCATTTGACAGTGCCTTGCGGGATGAATGTAAATTGATTTCGTTGTGATAATTTATTGATACATGTATGTGATATATTACGATTCCAATAAAGGGGATCAATGTATACATTAATGTATATAACACGAGATTATCGACCGGAATACAAGACAATGAAAGATTATTACAAATAGAAAAGCGAGCATTGATACTGAATCGCTAT
>JAWWMW010002020.1:50774-62000 GCA_035048345.1 Echeveria elegans
GACGCAGATCAAGAACACGACAAAAGGACTCAAAACAATTTCTGTGACAAATTTCCAAATTGCCACTTCCGTCAATCTATTATATAATAGTATAGAATGTCCTAAACTATATATATCGACAATTTTTTTCGCCGCTAAAACTATGAAATTCATTGTTAAAATTCATCTCAAGCCTAAAATACTCAGGCCCAAAACGCTTTCAGCACACATCGCTTAAACTACTTCACAAACTTAAAAAAATGTGCTATATATAAACTCTGTCCACACATCCAAGTCTCTCACATAACCTTGCAATGCTTGCATAGCGAAGTATTATTTCACCTTTTACTAATAAATATCGTGCATACATTGCTTAAAGAGGCATACTCCCCGTCGGGTCGACAGGCGGTACGCTAGTGTGGTTATAAATTGCCAAATGTGCATTTTTTCGGATGAGTGATACAAGTCATATAAGAGTAATTTAAAATATTTAGGTAATGTCAGATACATAATTCTCAATTACAGTATAAATCATCGCAACAACTCTACCAAAAATATGATGTCATTCAAATAACTTCATAGCAATTCGACACACTTCATGTAATACACAGCTTCAACGCGTCAACGACAAGAAGAATAAAAGATATCCAAGTTCGGAGGCGAGAAGAATGAAAAGTATTCGTCCCATCCAACCGAACCGGTTCGGTGGCTAATTGAACCAATGAACCAGCAGGCGAGCCATCTTGGGTTCGTCCAAAATCGCGGTTTGACTAAGGGTCCGTTCTTTTGTGCTGAATTGAAATTGAACCAACTGAACAGAAAATTTAAAAATATATTATTTTTATATATTATTTTTACTTTTAAAAAATAGTTTTAACAATAATAAATAAATCTTAAATTTATACTCATATTCTTAAATTTTATTATACTTTTAAAATAATTTTAAAATAATATATATTTATCAGTCGACTTTAAATTTTTTTTTTTTGAAAAATGTGTGAATACATTAAACAAAAAGGAGATGTTACACGAAACAGACTCACAGCAAAAATAAATATTCATATAAAAATGCGCATCCAGGGAATCGAACCCTGGTCAGTACCGTGGGAGGGTACTATGATACCACTACACCAGATGCGCTTGACTTTAAATTAAAATTAAAAGAGCATAGCTTAAAATCAAACCAAATCGCACAGCACAACACTTCGCAAAAGCTATGCGTCATCCGGTCTCGAACGTACTCCGACTCTAAAACCCTAACACGCAGTACGTCGTTCCTCCCTCCCTCCTTTCTCTCGAGTTCTACGCATCAAATTAACTCCAGGGAATCTCAGTTCTCCAAACCTCCTCAATTCTCATTCACTTTTCCGGTTGTATTCAGGTACCGGATCTCTCACAATGGCCGAGCTATCCGACGAAGCTAAGGATATTGAGAAGCTATACGAGTTTGGCGAGCGCTTGAATGAAGCTAAAGACAAGTCTCAGGTTTCCAAACATTTTATTTTATTTATTTTGTCATCTGTGAAAGAAGAGGATGTGTTTTAGGGTTTTTTATATTTATTTTGTTAAGATAATGTTTGTGACAGCATGCGATGGACTATGAGGGTATAATTGGAGCTGCTAAAGGGAGCATAAAAGCGAAGCAGTTAGCTGCGCAGCTGATTCCAAGATTCTACAAGTTTTTTCCTGATCTTCAAATCAGTGCTTTGGATGCAATTTTTGATCTCTGTGAACAAGAGGAGCTTGGGGTTAGTTTGTTTTTGCCCTGTCTTTTGGTATCATTATATGTCGTTTTTCATTATAGAAATACAGTTGTCTTGGATTGTGTCTGTGTGTGTGAGAGAGAGAGAGAGTGAGAGACTGATGATGACTTTATGGGTGGGTATAGTCATTTTTGTGGTCCATAGATGAGGTTTTATCTTCTTGTTGAGCGTCTGTTGTTTCTGATAGAGTCGCTTTAGAACATTTTCCTGAGAAGAATTATGGTTTCAATGATCAGTGGAGCAAAGAAGGATAGAAAGTCTAGCTGACCGTGCAAGGCCATAAAACGTTATATAAGAAATATTAACATATTGAATCTTCTCAGTATATAGTTCCTGCTGAATCAGTTTCTTAAATAGGTCTAATATAATGAAAACAATAGATTGTTTGGTTCTTTGTAAATTCTGAACTGAAAACCTAAAACTATGAAGTTGACAGATGAACCTGAAACCACTAGACAGTTTGTCTTTTTTTCAGGCTCTTGGCAAAATCGATATGAGGTTAGTTGATGTGAAGTCTTCCAGTGTCTCCCATCAATTAAGCTCAAAAAGCTTGGATATTTTTGTGAATGAGTTCCGCAATTATTAGCAATAATGCATAATTCTCAGTTGTTGAGTGTATAGCGAAATGTTTTTCTTCCATTTTTCAATCAATATCTAATGTTTTAAGACAAATATGATGTTTAGATAAAGTTCGCTGCCCTTGACCCCCAAAGTATATGTTCAATCGAGACAGTAGAAGTGCCGTTATTTGCTATTCTTCTTCCCCATCTCTAATGTTTCAGTATCGGATTACCTTTCAGACACTTTCTTCTGATGCTGGTGTAGGTACGCGTACAAGCAATACGTGGACTTCCTCTTTTCTCTAAGGATACACCTGAGTATCTCCCTAAGTTCATTGATGTTCTTATACAACTTCTCCCATCAGGTAACTGAGATAGATCACGTGCCCTTGTAGATATATCGTCCAGTAAGACAGCTAATTTTATACAGAAATGAATATGAAGATGGTGACTTTTTGGACTTTTGACTGAGTTACAGATAATTCGTACTGCATCTTGCTTATGAAATTACCCGGAAGTGTTTAAAGAAATGGTTCACTTAAAAGTGCCAGCTCATTGTTGTGCAATACTGTTACGAGTAGGCTTTTAGTTTGTTCAGAGCCTCATGGAGTTACAGTTTTTTTGTTCTTAAACTAGTCTGCATAGCATCCCTGATCTCATTGACGTTAAAATACTCATGTTGGTCACGCAAATTAGCTATCAGCAGTGCCATTCATTGATAATACTTTTCTTCTATAGTAAATCCCCAATAAATCAATGAAAGTTGGTTATCATGTTTAGGTAAGTTCTTAAAACAAACATTGTCATTTAAAGTCTTAACCACCCTGTGGTTCATTTCATTCATTTACCGTTCCCAAAATTGAAAATTGTTGTTTATTCATGTTGCCAGCAGTCCAACGATATTGATGTGGCCGTATGTGTGAAGCTTTTCTTCGACGCATCTTACAAACTTAAATTTTATATTTTTTTTATTGTTCAGAAGAGAATGTGGAGCGGGATGCTGCACATAAGGCTATCATATCGTTACTGAGGCAGGATGTTAAAGGTATGACCAAAGACTCTTTTTGAGTGAGACCATTATAAATGGCTTTAGAAGTATCTAGTGCAGATTCAGAATTTATTTACCTTTTTATACAAATATAGGTGCTTACTGCAGATGAGCTTTAAAGGTACCTTAATATTGTCATTAGTGGCTTTGAGGATTATGATTAACATCTGTGAAAGTTGCATTTGTTATTGATAGTTAAGAATAAATATGCTTTAGTTCTATCAGCACCTTGTTGATTCAGTGTTTGATTTTGCCTTTGAAGTGGATAAAAGTATAAACTGCACAGTCATTCATCTTGTTTTCATAATTGTTAATGTTGGGACTTGTTATTTGTAAGGACTCCTCACTCAAGTTCTGCCTCTAAACAAATACAACTTTACACTTACCGTGGAAGTTAGATATCTGATTTTTTGCAGCTACTATCATTCTTCTTAGTTCTTACATGTTTAATAATAACTTGCACATTAATGATTACCTTTAATTGAGTATAAAAAATGATATTCAAACTGATAGTCAACTATCTTTCTGTCTATTTGGTCGTGGAAATCTGCTAACCAATATTCAAAAAGAAATATAGCGTTACTTCTTACTAGAGACCGAAAAGTTTGATATTAGAGTGATACTATAGACTCATTAAAAGATCATAGCAAGTGTTAAATATTATTTTGGGCTCCTGCAATAAAACTACATCTCTTTGTTTGCACAGCAACTTTAACTGCCTTGTTTAAAGGAGTTGGAAGCTTATCAGAGACAAATACAGATGAAATTGTTCGAGATAAAGTCCTGAGCTTTATCAGAGACAAGGTAAGGAAATGCCAGAACCAATGTTTCTTCAGTATTTTTCTGATCTTTCTATTCATCAACATTTATGTGCAGGTTTTCCCTATTAAAGCAGAGATCCTGAAACCTCAGGAAGAAATGGAGAGACATATAACTGACCTGATAAAAAAAGTATGTAACTTGGACTGTTGGAAATTGATACCAAATATTCATTGTGACTTCTTCCAATTTGTTTTGTATTAAATCTTCAATAAAGGGTTATTTTGTTGTCAATTTGCTTGAAATGCAGAGCCTGGGAGATGTAACAGCAGACGAGTTTAGGATGTTCATAGATTTTATCAGAAGCTTGAGCATATTTGGAGAAAAGGCTCCCCCAGAACGCCTTAAAGAACTTGTGGGAATTATAGAAGAGCAAGCTGATATGGATGCAGCATTCGATGTGAGTGCTGAGTTTGTTATTTCCGTTCCAGTTTATTATACATATTAGTATCTTAGTTGCGGACACAATGCAGTGCATTATGCATCATTTTAGGAACAGAGTTGCAGATATATCCACGATGCACTTCCCGTGGCCTTTGATAATATTGTTATCTTCTAGATTATCAGACGCTAAACTCTATGATGATAAGATGAGCTTTCATCGGGAATATGTAGATTAGAGTGCAAAAGGTGACGACAGTTAAAAATTTGGTAAATGTCAAATGTCTTCACATAAGTCTTTTGCAGGGCTGCTAACTGCTGTTAGTTTCATTATTCAATCAATGAATTCAAAAGTCCTATGAAACCTGTTTACAAATGCTGCCTTAAGCTGTGTGCGCTGTGTGGCTTGACTCAGAATCTTGTGAGCCAATCGAATATCATAGAGGTTTTTTTATGTATGTAAATAGTCTTCCATCTTCAACGAATGTACCATTTGTATATCTGGAAAGTGGAAACTTTTGCTGGGAAGAGATTAGAGATGGGTGAAATGAACTGCCAATGTGCTAAATTTCTGAAAGATGCTTTGTGAGTATGATACATAGACATATTTCTAGAAGGCTATCATTCTGCGAGCATCTTTTTGCCACTTAACTATGGTGCCTTTTACACTAATTGCAAAGTTAATGATGCAGGTTTCTGACGTGGAACACATTCAAAGATTGATATCATGTCTATCAATGGCCGTTCCGATTTTCATGGTACTTGCAGCTGTTGAATTTTATATTATCTTTCTTTTTACTCGTTTCATTTAATATATGACTCAATAGCCTCTTGTATTTTGTAGAGAGGTGCGCCGAACAGCAAGTTCATGAACTACTTGAATAAGCATATTATCCCAGTCTTTGATAAGGTGGATGAACTATCCTCTTTTAGTACTATTAGATATTAGTAAATATATTTTACTGGGTTTCACCATTGTAATGAGATCTATGCAAGGCGTTAGTTTTTTAATGTGTTTCTGAATGACATGAAATACTGTCTTACGGTATGCTGATTACTTGTTTATAGCTGGACAGAGTTTCGATAATTTTATGATTAAGGGATATTTTGATTATATTATAGCTGCCAACTTCTCTGCCGAAAATATACCAGTCATTTATGTAGGTTCAAACCCTTTTTCTCATCTTCCACCGAATAAACTTTCAATTAACACCTATATTCTTTTACCAGCTCTCTGAAGATGTGAAGCTTGACTTGCTGAAGAACCTCGCTGAAAGCTCTCCTTACACAACTTCACATGATTCGCGCGAGGTACTTCCATCGGTTGTTCATCTTTTAAAGGTATGGTTTCTGCTTTTATCTTAGCTTTTGTAAAAGAATTCTCATTTGACATGGGTGGAGCCCATAATATGGAACAATGATTGGGTCTGTTTGCACATATATTTGACTAGCATGTTCTGAATGTAGTTTTTTTGTTTTTCTCTTGTAGAAGTACATGCCTATAAGGAAGATTGGACAAGAACTGAATTTGACTCATGTGGAGTGTCTCCTGTACGTGTTCCACCATTTAGCTCACAAGGTAGTTTGCCTTCTCTTGTTCTTTAGATTTTGGTTTGGATGAAGTTACCATGTGTTGGCTAATTTGTTTTGTTTTGTTATAGGCTCCCAATGCAACTAACAGTTTATGTGGGTACAAAATAGTGACTGGTCAACCGTCAGACAGGATAGGGGAGGATTTTTCGGAAATCTCCAAGGAGTTTAGCGAGAGGTATTGCATCTATTCTTTCCTGTCCGTCTTATTTGTTTCTTTTGAAATGCCCATCTTTTAAGATTGTAATAAAGTTAATTTATGTCTTCATAAAAGTCCAAGTGGCAGAAGACTAAACTTATAGCCACATGCTGTATTGCTGTGTGTCTGTGTACTCTCCAGGCAGTTTGCCACGGTCCAAATGCATCTGATGTTTCATAACTGAACTCTCGTTTCTTAAAACATAGCTTTTTATTTGGTCATCAATTTCTTAATTAACTACGTAGGTTGAAGAGTATTGAAGAGATAGCAAAGAGCACTCAGAAGAGGCTTACCCAGGGGATGGCAGATCATCATAAAGCTTTATCCGCTGCCAAATCTGATGAGGCTAAGAATGACATAGTGAGTTAACTTTTGATTCTCTCTGAAGTTATATCTCGATGTTGTTTGTCTGTCTAAAGATCTCTCTCCCACATTGTAGATAACTCAGAGGAAGAATAGTACAAATGGCCTAAAAATATGCAATAACATTCTTGCAATGATACAGGTAAGTGGTAACAGTGATAATCTTTCTCTTTGAAATTAATAGAAAACCATTTGATGAAAAGTGAAAACTCATTTTACTTGCTCTGTGCAGCCCCTGCATGCAAAAGCTCCATCATTCATTGGGGATAAGAGGATCACGTTATCATGGAAAGATGCTCCAAAAGATGTTCCTTCAGCTAATAGTGCAGCATTAGGGTATGCAAATGGATCTACCATACAATTTATAATAACACCTTGCTTTTGAAATTCGAAAAAAATGGTTTATGCGAAAGACCAACCAGAATATTTTTGTCCAAATAATATTATCGCTGATTACTGTTCAATGCCATTCACAGGGGGAAACGGCCTGCAGCTAAGTCCGCTGATGCTCCCTCCAAGAAGAGTCGTGGTTCAGGAAATCCTCAAAACCAGATAGTGAACAGAGCATTAGATGGCATCTCTTCCAGTGGCAGATGGGGTAGTGCAAGAGGAGGCAGGAGTAGAGGCCGAGGTAGGGGGTTGGGCAATGGTGGGAGAGGAAGAAGTTACTGGTGAATCAATAATTTAAAACCCGAGGCCTGGATCAACCTAACTCAATGTCAATTTTATGGGGAAGAACCTAGAGTCCAGAGGCCTCGTTAGATCTTGAACATGTTTTTCTTCAACTGTAAGAGTAGACGATGAATGGATTGTCTAGCGTACGCTTGTGTATTATCGCGGAAACTTTGTTTTGATTACATGAGTTATTGTGAATTGACCGATTTTGCATTTTGTGTGCAATCACTGTCAATGTTCCATTGCTATTGAATACATCATGTATGATGTATCTATCCTACTTGGTAGAGGTTTTATTTTCATATGACTGAGTTCTCAAGTTGCAGTCATGGAAAATGGCAGGTCAGAGAGGTTACTAGCTTTGGCAAATAAGCTCAAAGGGTCTTCAGCAGCTCAAATTCAATCTCAAACCAACCAAACACCATCCTCTGACCAAGGTCGGAAAAGGGCAGCTGTTCTTGTCTGTATATTTGAATCTGATAATGGAGATCTGAGGGTCCTTTTAACCAAGAGGTCATCCACTTTATCCACCCACTCAGGTCAGATCCATGTCTAGCAAATTCTGAAATAACACCACAAATCTATCTTCTCCTGATCTTTGAATATGTTGTAATCCCAGGTGAGGTTTCATTGCCTGGCGGAAAATGGGAGGAAGGCGATGCTGACGACATTCAGACAGCCTTAAGGGAAGCTAAAGAAGAGATTGGCCTTGATCCTTCTCTTGTCCATGTTGTGTCCGTGCTTCAACCTTTTACAAACAAGGTGCATCTCTCTCCCTTTGAATTGTTAGAATAAGCGTGAGGTTTGTGTATGCTATGCGGGTAACACATCACATTATCTTGTTCCCGCAGATTGGTATTAGAGTAACACCTGTAATAGGCCTGCTTTATGCCAGAGACGCTTATATCCCATTCCCGAATCCTGCAGAAGTAGAAGCCATTTTTGATGTTCCTCTGGAAATGTTCCTTAAGGTACTATCTCTGAGTTCTGAGATGATGCTTTTTGCTGTTACTCAGCTATAGAACTTGGGGTGGGTTCATGCAGGATGAGAATCGGCGCGGAGAGGAAAGGGAATGGATGGGAGACAAGTACCTGCTGCATTACTTCGAATATGAAGAGACAGATGGTAGGAAGTATGTCATATGGGCTTTAACTGCAGGAATACTGATCACTGCTGCATCAGTTGTGTATCAGAGGCAACCTGACTTTCTTGAGCGAAAGCCTGGTTTCTGGAACAATTAAGCTGCAAGAGATGACTGTAAGTTGTAGCTTGCATGACTGACGATGATTACAGATCATTAGAATATTCCTGAAACAATTAGGATTTGGATATTAATGAATGATTACAACTTTTCGAGGTTTTACAAAACTGGTTTCCTCCAACAAAACATTGTTTTGCATAATATAGCCGTGCAAGATTCTCCCACTGGAATCAAGTTTATATTTGCATTTGCTGCTGATTCAGCTGGAGCATACTGAAGATGAAAGGTAAAATTCAAGATAATTAATTGAAAACCTCGTAGAACTTCTCAATGACGAGTAATCCGGAGTCGATTGATTCCAGAGGATCTTTGCGGAGACGGTGTCTTAAGCAGTTGGGGATGACAGTTGCAATATCTTCTGGAGTAACTTTCTCTCTGCCTTTCAAAGAAGCCAATGCTTTTGCTGCTCTGTTAGTCACTATATCACCTCTCAACCCATCTACATTCAGCTCAGAGCAAACTTTAGATATTTTCACCCGGAGCTCATGATCAATTTGCACGGCGGAAAGATTGGCCCTGGCCGAGGTAATTTGGGCTTGGAGCTTGTCCTGTTCACTTTGGTAGGAGGCACGGAATTCCTTGGGATTCTTATCAAAGCGAGCTCTTTCATCCACGATCTTGACTCTTAACTCAGCATCCCTAACGGTTCCGACTTGAGCGTGCATTCCAAAACGATCAAGAAGTTGAGGCCTGAGCTCACCTTCCTCTGGGTTACCAGAACCAATGAGAATAAATCTTGCTGGATGGGAAATCGAAATCCCTTCTCTTTCCACAGTGTTCCACCCTGATGCAGCAGAATCCAGGAGGACGTCGACCAAGTGATCATCCAATAGATTAACTTCATCAACGTAAAGAATGCCTCTATTGGCCTTGGCTAGTAGGCCAGGCTCAAATGCTTTAACACCTTCTGTCAAAGCCTTTTCAATATCGATTGTACCACAGACTCTGTCCTCGGTAGCACCTAAAGGGAGATCAACCATGTTGATTTTAGTCAGCACAACCTCAAGTTCCTTTCCGTTGATAACACTCTCCCTTACTTCAATTCCCATCGACTCTGGGTCCTCTGGGTCTGAGTTAAATGGGTCGCCGGCAACTACCTTGATCTCAGGAAGCAAATCAACCAATGACCTCACAGTGGTGGACTTGCCTGTTCCTCTATCCCCCATGATCATTACACCTCCAATCTTAGGATCAATGACATTCAATAAAAGACACAATTTCATCTCATCCTGGCCTACTATTGCAGGAAATGGGTAAACTGGCCTCGCATTTTCCTTTGCTAACCTCCGAGCCTACCAAAGAAACAAAAAGTTCAACAAATTCCTCACCCTTTATATACAAAGCCTAATTCTTTCCCAAGCACACAAAAAAACACAAAACTAAAAACATAAATGTCAAACCAATTTGGCATTCATCCTAACACCAGAAAATTACTTCTCGGGAACAATATTTATCGTACGGAGTGACCCGCAACATGGATTTCCAAATGTTCAGACGATGAAAAGAATCTAAATTATAATGGAATCAAGCATACCCAAACACAACAATGCAAGAAACTCCGCAGCAAAAAGCAACTGAAAGATATCGTGCTCAAACAAAGTCATATAGCATAGAGCGAAGCAGATAGATAACCTTTTCGACAGGACTAACTTCAGTGGCAACACTCCTGACAGCAAACCGGAAGTGCGCCTTGCCAACCCCAATTCCACCATACAACTTCTTCCCAAAATTCTGCCCTGAATTCATCAAAACAGGAATAAATAAATAAATAAATAAATAAATAAATAAATAAAAATTCCATAACTTGTGATGATAATTATAAATCAAATCACATTCTTCCAAACATAAACCCTAAACAATTCTTAAATTTTAGTCATATGAAAAAAAGAAGATGATGATAGGCAAAAAGACCTGCTGAAACCGATTGGGCAGTGAGAAGAGGTGGAGATGAAGATGGGCAGGGAGCAGCCAAAAGGGCAGTGGAAGAAGATGAGCCCAGAACCAGTCTGGCCATTGCTTTCTTCCTATGTGATTGAATTGAGGGTTAGTAAGCAGTGTACATGCACACTTCAAGTTTAGTTGATGAGAGGATAAGGAGAGAGAGCTGATGAGGCAGATTTCCATCATTATGCATAACATTGGGTCCTCACCTGCAATTACTCTATAAATCTTTTTGATTTTTTCTTCAGGTAAGATTCGAGATTCGAGTCTTCTTGAATGTATTTCCGATGATAATATTTTCTGAGATCTAAAGATGACTACACAAAAGGGTAATGTACTAACCCTAGAAAAACCATAAAAAAGTTATGACTGTACATTATCTGTTCTCAGATTCAAGATTCAAAAATAGGGTTATCCCTAACAAGAAATCAGATAACATTCTACTTCAGTATTTCTCTCAACGTATTGTATTTACAAGCATTAGTTTTCGGGGCAAGTGCATCAATGGAGTAAGACTTAGGGCAGAATTTGGGTCTTCGCAGCACACCAATGGACTGACAGGTGGGTTAGACTGAAAGTTAGTCCACCCAGACGAAGACCCGGACCTTCCCACGACCCAACCAATAGTCCGGACCATGAATATAAT
>JAWWMW010002020.1:62100-75753 GCA_035048345.1 Echeveria elegans
AGACAGTTTGCACATGTCCCGACTTCCTTCTGTGTCTTTTAGCGATGATGCACAAAGCAACGAAATGGATGTCATTGCTGATGGTCCGTCGGATAGACAGGGTCTGAGATTTGGAAGTTTTTAGACAGTCACCTTCTTTCACGGAATTCTAGCTCTGTGGGAGAGGATGAAAATCAGCCAGCTTCGTCCAGCATGACTGATTCATCTAATGGCTCACTGATGAATGGAAGAAGTTCATCAAGCTCGCCGAGTCACAAGGACATCTATCTAAAAGAAAAGGTAATCACCAGCGTGAGTGGATCAAAAATCACTGTTAAAGCTACCTTTTTGGAGGACACTAAACGCTTCAAGTTTGAACCTTCTTCAGGATGTTTTCAGCTCTATGAAGAAGTTGCAAAGAGGTAAGTGGGAACTTCCAAATTGAAGTATCTTGACGATGAAGATGAGCTAGTTGTTTTAGAAAGTGAATTGGATTGGCAGGAATGCCTTGAAGTAATAGACTCAGTGGGTACGCCTAGTGTGAAGTTTATTGTTCTAGAGATTCCCTTTATGATGGGTAGCTCTGGATGCAGCAATTGCTTCTTGACAAAAGGCTCTTAGAAATGCTCTTGTTGTTGAAGCTCGGAGCATAGTAAGTTGGAGCACGTGAAGAAAACAGATGAACAGTCTTTTACGGATGCTACCTGGCGAAACCGGTTCTTGATAGTAAAAAAAATCTTCCTAGAAGTGTGGTCTGGTCTTATACATATTTGAAAGTTCTCTCTTTCCTTTTCTTTACACAGGAGTAGGTCCATGTTGTATCTGGTGCTGTACAGCGTTTGTATCTTTCTGTTAAAATTTAAACTTCCTTCTGTTGTTGTACGTTGTAAAGTTGAAATTTGATCATCAAATGTAATACAAATTTAGCAGCAACAAACATGTCTGCTTCTGCTGTTCTGAGTCAGTACCCTCTGATTTTAGATCATGAAATTTAGATGCCAGGAAGATTCAGATCGAGACCCTCTGAAATCTATATTCATAATATTGATGTATTCTATCATTAAGTTACCTTACATTTCATACTAGAACCGCTTGGAGTGGAGGTAACATTCTGATAAATTTTTATTTAAAGTCCCTACTGATATGCAGAAGCGAGAATGGAGCGCAAGTGTCAGATACTGTTTTTAAGCTAACTACTACTCGTTATTTAAGATCTTTGTAGTACTTGGTGAGCCATCCTCCAATAACCTTAACTTCCTTTTCTCTTTGCTCCACCAGCCATTTGGGATCATCCGGATATGAAAGTTGTATGTCCATGCAGTGTGTCCCTGTTGATCACCACATCACATACACAAAATATGACACTTCAAATCAGTCCCAAAAGTTAGCCGGCGCGACATTATCATTTGATTTCCACATAGTACCTTTCTTTGTGGTGATGGCAACTAAGCTTTCCGATAAGTCCTCCAGAACCCTACATGCATGTGAATCACACATATTGGTTTTCAGCATACTTTTTACGTGAATTTATCTTGTAGTTTAATAAAGTAATCTCTACACTAATTACCCGCCACTGCTGTATGGATCTTTCAGCCCGTTAGAGAAAATTATATTGCTGCCAAATCTTTGAAGAACAAGCTTTATATCCTGCATTTCAGCAAGAGTAAGTTTTAGTTATTTGTTTTAAGATGAAAACTCATAATGGCGAAATCAAAAAAATCACTGGAGTTAAAGAGGAAAAAAAAAAGGGTAAAAGGTTACGTGGCCGCCATAAAAGGTTGTAACCCAATGTGGCCGGGGCTCAACTCCGTAAATCCCCTTGCAAATCCGGACAAATTCAGGCAGGATGAATGGTATAGGAAAATACATTGTTTCGTTTCCACAGCCGATCGGCATCACCATTTCTGTGCATTTCTGTATCCAAATGTTAATAAGTTCTTCATTACCAAATGTCACTTGTAAATTGAGAAAAAAGAAAGTAGCTCTACTCTAAGTACCTGCCAGCGCCAGCCTTCATGTGTTTCACTGTCAGCACCGGCACCCGCCATTGGAATAAGAAGACATTGTTGATAACTGACACCAGCTAGGCCAACGCTAATTCGTGTAAGTATATCTGAACCCTTTGGTGCACCATCAATGCCACGGCATATTAAAGTGACTATTTCCGATCTATACTGAGCTGCATGTGAATATGTATAAGCGAAGGTGTATTTGAGCTGGGAAACATCGTCAAGTGGGCTGTACAAAATAGTAACGAGTATTAAGTAATTAGTAGCAGTCAACGAAAACAAACTGGCCAGTTCCACAAGTTTATTACATTACCTGCAAGTGTTGAAAGTTTGGCTCAAATATGCAGCGATCCTGTCGATTTCACTCCATGATGCTTTTATTGTTTCGTAACAACTTTGACTCTCATCCTACAAAAATGATGGAACAAGATTACAAGAAAAGAAAAAAAAAGAGTATAACTCAGTAGTCAACCGATGTTCTGTGTCTTTTTGTTTTTAGGTTGGTCGATAAGAATTGTGTGCATCTACTCTAGTAGTTCAAGACTGGAGTTCGTTACCTGAAAATCGCGTGAGGCAACTGCAAAGTATCCATCATTTGGAGTGATGTCATCAAAGTATAGGATGGGAGCAGATGAGGCAAGCGCTCCGAGGACAACATGAGGATACTTCAATCGAAACCAAGAGGCAAGCACTGCGAAATGAAACTAAGTTAAATTTTTAATTAAATTTGTAATCCAATGGTGGGAGAAGTGGTAATCTTACTTCCACCATATGATCCTCGTAAAGCAATCACAGGTGAGTTATGAGCGCCAAGCTTCTGTTTAATGTGTATCAGAATCTGTGCATAATCCGCTAAGGCTTGAGCTGAACTGAAGTAACCGAGAGTGGTGGCGTTGCTGAATGCTTCTTTTCTGGATTTGAAGGGAATTGAGTCTCCATAATACCGGTGCTGATCACATGACGTTGAAGAAAAAAATAAACAGAAACAATTTAGATGGATAAGTAACACTACAAAAGTGACAGAATATATCAGACTGCACATACCTCAATATAAACCAAAAGTGCCCTAAATTTCTCAGCGTTTTCCGACATAAATCCGATGTACCGGTAATGAACACCCAAAGGAGCTTCTTCCCCAAGAAAAACAAAAACAGGGGCACTCTCATTTCCTCCTCCCCAGTACTTGCTGTTCATCACGTATTTTTGTTGGAAGGTGGCATAGCTTTGAGGGAGGTAGTTGAAGTGATCAAGGGTTTGGTTATAGAAGAATTAATGTGTTGAAATCACCTTCATCTAGAAGGCTATTGCCCTCAAGAGGTATGTTCCGGTGCAGAATTCCAAGCAGCCTAGCTGGACCCTCTTCCATTTGTTGCACAGGTGAAACTGAATAGGAGGAGTATGAGAAGGGTTGGGATGAGCTGCTGTGCAGGCATGGTTAATGTGTGCAAGTATGTGTATTCTCACATGTCATATTTATATGCATCCCAACACCATTTGAGGTCTTTTTTTTTCCTCCTACAAGTATTAACTGAGGCAATGCAGCATGACATGCATCTTGTTTGGCCATGTGACATTGTTGATTGTTCAAGGCTAAGGATGAAAATAACGGTGTGATCTAAAACTAGATAAAGCGAAGATTAGCATTACGTAAGTCACAATCATGGATGGTGAAAAATCACATTCAAAAGTTGAATTTTACATGTCGTGGAGCTTTTACTTGTTTCAGTTACAATGGAATCTTTAATAGGCTTCCATGCCTCAATATGTGTTCACACTGACAATGCCTCGAGATCGATCTAGAAAGGAGAGCAGATGGTTAATTGTAGCTAAATCGCGCTAGGTCTGAGTTTTTGGAGAATTTGATACTCGTTCGTGGCCCGCGCGTTGTTTGGTCGCACGCTGCTGTTCTACCCGGTGCTTGCTTTGGCGCTAAGTTACTCGTGACATCTTTAAACGACGTCGTTTTTAAATACAACAAACCAGACAAGTCCCCAAGTAAAGCTGGAAAACCCAGCTGATCTCGAAATTGAACTGAAAGACACCGCATTTTCCATACTTTACAGCTCGAATCAGTCCTGACATAACCCCAGATTTTTTTTTTCATATAATAAAATTATGTATCATCTATATTGCAAGAGAAGACTTTTCATCTGCCATAATTTTCACGACATTTCATAGCCAGATTGGTCTTGTATTTAAATGAAAGAATCAACCAAAAACATACGATTAAGACAACTAGAAACTAAAAACATGACCGTCTTACCTTACATTACAAATTGATCCTGATGATGACGTTGATGTTGATATGTATAATTATTTCTATTTCTGGATCTTATTTGTCACTACCATGTGATATATTATTAAATGTTTAAGGCTACTTTTTCTTTCTTTGATTGTATATCGCTAATTAAAATTGGATGAAAGGAATGTGGGTGATCTCAAACTAGCTAGGTAAAGCAATGACAGCATTTATTGTATGTCATAATCTTAGATGGTGATTTTTAAAATAAAAATAAACCCTAAACTATTAAAGAGAATAAATACTTGGGAACAGATTCCCATTTTACTCCATTGATGTTACAATGGAATCCTTAATAGGCTTCCATCCCTTAATACACATTCATTCACACGGTAAAAATGCATCGCAACTTGATTGAATTTGAGTTTATATGATTCCTGTTTTTTGTTTGTAGGAGGACAATGGTCTTCATTCAGCGCAATTTCTAACAACAAGCTAATCAGTCATGCATAACATCAGCTCCCGTCACAATACATGTTTTTAACGAACTATTGAGCGGGTTAAGTATATTATTATTTTAATAAACTTAGCAACATTTTAAAAACTAAACCAATAATATAAAATTACATTAAATTAATTGATTAGAATTTTATGAAATGAAAAATCACACATTTAATTAATTTAAAAATTACATTTTTCTAATTTTCCTAAAATTTGAGTGTTTTCTATAAAATGTTTTTAATATCAAAAAGCACCCATAAAATGTTTTCTTTCTATTTAAAAATACTATAAAAATCAAGAAGAAAACAAACAAAAATGAAAAAAAAATGAAATCAACAACTAAATGAAACAAATATACAAATCGGACCATCTAGTCATTTTCCGTTACAAAAATTCATCCGCCAAATCCTTATGCGAGATAAAAGATAATTTTTGTCTCAAGATAGAGAGAACTGCCGAGGGCTCCAAACTCTTGGCTTCAGCCCACCTCACCGCCACTATCCTAATCAGTCGACCCGCTCTCCATCTAGAACCTCTTAAAAGCTCCATAGTAAAAAGTTATACAATAAGTTCATTAGTACAACAACTAGACTCATACTTAGAAATATTGTTTTTTTTCCTTGCACTCCTAGATGCCTCCTCCACGACACCTTCTCCAACAAAAGGAGAAATAATGGACACATCCACACATACATCCACCCTATCTGATATGGCGACGCGATCATCCACGCCATCTGACAACGACGACACAAGGCCTCTCAGGCGATACCTCCTCAACAGCAAACAACCTTACAATCACATGCAATGAGCAAAGAACACACTTCCTCACCGAAGTGGAAAGATAGAAACACTCACTCACGATTGTGGGGAGAATGTCATTGGTGGGGTTCGAACAGTTGGCCTTAGGATTTCAAGGTAAGGTTCTTACCGCTTGACCATCATCTTGTTAGCTACAATCAATTTTTTCAAAACTCAGTCACATATACACAAATAGAAAGGTTAAACATGCTGGTATCATTTAATCAAAATAAATAGACGAGTTGTCAAACAACACATTAATAAGTGTTTGCATTGGTTTTACTAAAGCAATTTGACCGCATTGTATTAATTAGTAATTTTTCAAAAGAAATTAAGTACCACATTAAATACCAATCTGACTAGTTTCATTATTTTTGTTTCGGGTTTTCTTGATGGCATTTCTTCTATAAATTGATTACATCATGTGATGCTATAATATTATCCAAGTTTCTTATTTTGCTTCGACAATGGCAAATTGCAAAACATACGCATTTGTGTTATGTGTTTTACTTGTAATCATGTGTACATCTCTTCAAGGTTAGTCATCTTTGAATTTGATTTATTTTATTTCTTACAATAATAATAGTTAAAATTTTACTACTTCTCCAGGTGCTTATGCACAGATCCCGGTTTGCTATGGTGACAAATGTTGCGTTCATACGGCGCTACTGAGAGGCAGCAGGGTGGATCTTTATTGTGTGGATATCCGTTCACCAATGTGCAAGCCATGGTGTGGGGAAAGGAGCAACAGCCCCGCTCCCGATCGCCTATAAAATAAAATAACTTTATTTATTTATAATAATCGAAGAGAAATTGCTTCCGAAATTCAAATTGTGTTGGTAAAAATACAATGTCTTATAGTTATATATGACAAAATAGTAAGTATAATAAAATAAAGTTTTGTGAACTTTTATTGTCATTGAGAGTCTCTCTGGCAGCTTTAAATAGTTAGTATAATATACTATTCCCTCCGTTCCGGTCTACTATTTCTTTTTTGGATGTTTCAATTTATAGGTCCGCTTACTTAATTAGGAAAGAAATTATAATAAATGGACTATTATCCATTAATTGTAAGTTTTATATTTTCAATACTTGCAATAAATGCAGTTACTCTAATAGACTTGAAGAGTATTTTTGTACATACATAAAGTTTCTTAATATGTGTGAAAATGGAAGGTGGGGACTTATAATTTGGAACGGGGGAGTAGTCATCTTACAAAACCCAAAAAAGACATCTTTGAATTTTGGGTTTCTGGCGGTTTGTAAGTATTCATTTTCCACTGAATCAGTCTAGGAAAAAAAACTGGCCAGCTCCACAAGTTTATATTACTCACCGCCTGAAAATTCAGGAATCCTGTGTGTCCCATAATTCGTTTTTAGTTTCATAGCAACTTTGACTCTCTTCCTACAAAAATAACGGAACAAGAAAAAAACATTTATAACACGAGGTGAAGATTAGCACTCCTTTGCAGTTTCAGTTTCTCATTTATAGTTTAAACTCAGCAAAGTTTCATAAGATGAGACGACACAAAATGAAAATAATGACTTGCACTTGTTTCTGAATATCAAGACTTTTCAGTCATTTGATTTTTTATGCTGATCGTATTTTTGGGTCAGTTTTATATTATAGTTAGATTAAAAGATTTCTGCAGTGAACCCTTGTTTTCAGATAGTTGGTGTAAAAACTGCGCTGTGTGAACATTAATAGTTCAGGACTTGGGTTCCTGAAAATCAGTTGTGGCAACTGCAAAGTGTCCATCATTTGGAGTTATTTCATCAAAGTAAAAGGATTGGAGCAGATGAGGCAAGCACTGCGAAATGAAATGGTATTGAAAGGTAACCATTTGGAAACCAAGTTAAATTTGTAATTAAATTTGTTCAATGGTGGGGATTCATGGAGAAGTGGTAATCTTACTTCCACCATATATGATCCTCGTAAAGCAATCACAGGTGAGTTATGAGCGCCAGTTTCGTTGGATGGGAGACAAACATGTCATTACAAGAACAGGGTTAATGGTGAGCCTATATGCTTGTCTGATGCACTGAGGTACTTTGAATCATCTGCACCATCACAAGTTATAATATTACGCATGGAATGTTATTTCAGTTACCATCAATTACAGGTTTATACAAGGCATGTATGGGCATTGGTTATAACTCTGAACTTGTACAGGCCACATGAACCCTCAAGGTACCATGTGTTCTGTCCAAACATACAAGTCCATCAGTTTTCAGATGTGGAAATGTCGACAGTACTCATGTATATTGTTGTTGGATCTTCTTTGTCATATCCACGCAAGTCGTCACCTTGCTCAAATTTCAAGGTTGATTAAATGTATTATTCACAAAAAAAATTATAACGCTAGGAGAAGAAAGTCTATTTAACATCTTCCCATACTTAAATGGCAAGTCTATCTCTGACAGTCAAAACTTATGAAAGCTTCATATCACCGTACCACATACCAACAGCAAGGTCTCCCAATTCCCTAATGCCAGTCAGCCAGAAACCTATCTACTACTAACTCCCTCAACTTTAACAGGGAACCCTAAACAGTCGGACAAAAGGCCAAAACATGGAGACACATTTCTCTACTGCAAATGAAAGAAAGAAATACTCAAAATACACAGATATGAAAGCTTGTCAATTTCAGCGAGCAACAAATTGCACATGGTTTTGAAACAATAAAACCTACGAAAAACCGACAGAACATAAAAGGGCATGTGGATACTTGACAGTAGGTGTTTGATTGTCAGTAGCTTGCTCTGCTATTGAAGTAGATGAGAAATGACCGAGACACATGAGCGGGTACTTGACATCTCACTGCAAGCACAAGAATGTAAAATAAGTGGCTTGAGCTTAACTGGATGAGCAGCGACCCGTCCTAATCTCACTGCAAGCAGAAGAATGGAATAGAAGTGGCTTGAGCTTAACTGGATGAGCAGCGACCCGTCCTAAAAAGATATGCAAGAAATAAACGTTATGACGCATAGTAGTAAAATAACATACTATGAGATTTATTCATTTTCCAGCAATAATGCTAGCGTACATTTCACTCAGCTGGTTGACTACCAGAATAAGTCATAGTATCAGTATAGCCATTCACCACTGAATAACAAATTGCCTCAGAAAAGAGAGCAAAACGAGTGCATTAACTTAATAGAACTTACCATAATCTGAGGCTGTGTTGCAGCAGCACTGAAGTGCTGAATTCAGATTCAATAAAGTGTGACGGCTCTTATTTTGACGCTCCAACATCAACATATATGTGTCCCCATTCTTCATGATTAGCTGTGCCACCATTATTTTCCCCTGCTTATCCGGTATACTGAGAGTCTGAGACCATCCATCAAAAGAAAATTTTAGATAATGATTTACGCACTTTATCATACGAGAATCACCTGTCTGTTAACCACTGATGATTGAAGTCCTTTCAGTTCATATTTAGCAGAAACATTTAACCAGCACGCACTTTGACCAGACCGTATACATAAGACCCTGCAGTTTAGGATGTGCAAAAAAACAGATCAATAAAATTGAATTTATAAAATGATGTTTAACAAGAAAAAGAAAAATGAGGTAGTTTACACTTTGGTTGAGTTTAGTTGGCTTGTGTCACAAAGGACATTAAAGGTGAAGTAGCCTTGCTTGACTTTGCACAAAAAACCTGAGTGCCAAGCCATCAACATCCTGTCAAGTAAAATATAACAGTCACATGAACACAAGCGTAGAAGCAAGGTTCTCTAAGCAAAAAAAAAAAAAAAGGCAACTCAAATGCAGCAAAAATAATATATACATACTGTACCTGAATGCTACTGATATGCAAGGCTGATGAACTTTCAAATCTCGAAATATTTTGTGCCAACTCATTTATGCAACCGACACTGGGTAATTTATCAAATTCATGGAGTTGTATAACCAGCCGGTTCCACCTAACAAACACCGTTACACAGATATCCTCATGGAGTACTACTCACTATCGGAATCTGATATTCCTGCCTTTTACAATCCCAAATTTGATGACTTTATGTGTCCTTTCATCTGGTTGTATACCATTGAGTTCCATTTCATGAAGTAGGTCAGTAGCCTGGACAACATCTCCACTACTACAAAATCCAGCACGGAGAGCAGTATATGTCACATTATCAGGTTTAACCCCCCGATCAATCATTTCACGATGGAGATTAAGGGCATCAACAATATTATTCATCTTACAATTTCTGTCAATGAGAACCGTGTAACAAATGACATCAAGTTTTACTCCTGACTTCTTTAATTCTTCAAGCAGATAAGAAGCGCTCACTCCGTTCTCACAACTCGTTACATTTGAAAGATGCTCCTTCTTCATACTTATTTTTGAAATCCCATCAAGCAGAACAGTATAAGTAATAACATCAGGCATAAACCCTCTTTCCCTCATGTCTTTGAAGAGAAGAGACGCTTGCTGCAAGCAATTACTCGCACAGTAACCTTGGATCATTGTGGTGTATGAAATAAGGTCAACAGATTCTCCTTTCTCAAGTAAGGCGTCAAAGAGTAACCTGGCAGTCTTCATTTCCCCAGCTTGGCAAAAGGTAGCCAGCAATTTACCATACATAGCTCTGGTCAATTCCAAATTATTAGACCACAAAATCTTTAGTAGCGTCAAAGCCTTTTCAGCATCCACTTCCATACATACGATAGTGAGGAGTTTATAATATGTTTTTCTCACTAGATGCTCATTAGTAGACAACTTGATAAACAGGTCATAGGCTTTTTTCAGACAGTTTGCTTCGCAATAGCCATTTACCATTGCAACGTAATTATCCAAACACTTAACTTCTAGCTTTTCAAAATAAGCTTCAGCATCCTTTACCTTTCCCCTGATGAGCAAACCCTCTATGATCATGTTGTGTGTAATATGGTCAATTTCAATCCCTTGAGCTTCCATGTGATCCAAAAGATCCGTCACCTCAGAGACAAAACCGTTTCTACAAAAACCATGAGCAAGTACATTATAAATAACACGGTCTGGTACAATGCCATTTCCCTCCATCTCCTTGAAGACCCTCAAGGCTTGAACTGTATTTCCTTGTAAGAAGTACCCCTCCATCATGGTTGTATAGCAAACAATGTCAAGGACCATTCCGTGACTCTTCATTTCATTGACTATCTCCATAGCTTTCTCTACCTCCCCTGTCTGAAATAGGCCATATACAACGACATTGTAAGCAGCTTGGTCAAGGAACACACCTAATACTCTATATTTGTTAAATAATCTCAATGCTTCATAAACCATGCTCCTTTGACAAAACCCCTTGAGCAAACAACTGATGATCACGCAGTTAGTTCTGATACCCTTCCTCATCATATCATCGTGAAGTGTCACCGCTTTTGATAAATTACCTGAATTGCTGTAACCAGTAATCAAAAAACCGTAAGTATGTGCATCAGGCTTCAAACCATGTTCTTCTAGGTCATGAAGAACATTCTCAGCTTCACCTAGCTTCTTCTCATTGCAAAATCCACGAACTACACATGTATATGCAAACAAACAAATAGGTTTTTCTGTTGCTCTCCATTCTTGAAGTAGTTTGTAGGCAAATTCAACTCCTCGATGCAAGCAAAGCCCTTCGATATAAGTGGAATAAGCAAATGGACTTAGCTTCACACCAGCTTCATTCATTTCCTGAAAAAGATCGAACGCCTTTTCGAAACTCCCCATTTTGCACAAGGCCTTGACCGCAATAGCATGCGTATAATCATTAGGTTTCAATCCTAGTCCTTCCAACTGCTGATAAAATATCATGGCCATATCAGCCTTACCATGTTCAATCAATCTACTCATTAGAAAGTTGCATGAAAACACATTCGGCACAACTCCACATTTCGAACTATGAAACAAAATCTGCATAGCTTCCTGAAACAATCCAGAACAAACACATGCCTTCACAAGAACACCTAATGCCAAGCGCAACGACTTCACCCCATCAGAATTAATTTTAAACGCTATAAATTCAACCAAATCCAAAACATCAAAATCAACCTCCTTCCTCACAACATCCAACATCAACAAATCCATCTGCTTATCCAAACGCTTATCACAAAGTATTCTAATAATCGCACAATACGTATAAATATCATGCCTAAACCCACTCTTCTTCAATTGCCGAAAAAACGACAACGCATTGTGCGGCTTCCTTCTCATACAACTAAGCACCCCAATAACCTTGACATTGTCATAGGGCAAAGAGGAAGCACGGTAGGTGTCGTTATCGGAGCCTGAGCTTGATTCATACACAGTACTAGCGAGTGCAGAAAAGGCAGTAAATTGATGAAGTCTGCAGCATAGTTGTTTGAAGATGAATTTGTTGGGCACTACTGACCTGAGGGAAGAAACCGGCATGAATCAATGTTTAAAAGTTGAATAGGTGTAAGAGCGGAAGTCATCGACAGAGTCGAGAACCTCCGGTTGCTTTATAATTTAGATTCGAATTGGGTCTTGACAAATCGCAACCCTGAAACAACTCCTCTTCAATCCAACCCTGAGAATAAGAAGAAGAAACCCAGAGGCCGCGCTCACAAGCGGATGCAATACAATCGCCGATTCGTCACCGCTGGATCTCTCTAATTAGTGTGGTTTAGTTAGGCCAATAAGGCTCGTCAACAACCGCCTTGCCTCCGCTTTGCGGCTGCTAGCGGGTTTGCTCCGCTTTTAACCACCTTTCGGATCTGGTGGAGGGATTGCTCTGGCGGCTGTCGGCGGTTGCTTTTAGGCTTTTGCAGCAAAACCGGTTTCCTGATTTGGGTAGAAGATTGTTTCTGAACCATTCGGTTCAATTCATGTTGGACCATTCTGTGTGCGTTGACCGGGTGAAAGGGTTTGACTTTTGAATTTTAGTGCGAGTGTGTTGACCGGATGCACTGACGTGTTTTCTTTGAGGTTTAAGATTTGGGGATGGATCAAATAAAAAGGCCCATTTATTATAGAAAGTATTAAAACATCACGACCATCTATTGATCTCATCTTACGGTCAATATTTAATCAATTTATTTAATAATATTTAATACCAAAAAGGGTAATTAAGTCAATTCAAGTAATAAATTTTAAAAAATAAATCAATTTTATTTGATTATGTTCTCATCTGTTACCATAATCGATTTTATCCATTTAAAAAATCGATTCTCTCACATCAATGCCAAATCAAATCAAATCAATCCCTTTATTTTAGCAAATAAAATAATCAAACGGTTTGAATCAAAATTCGTACGAGTTTTGATCGTAATATGTGTGTGTAATACCAACACAATGCGTACAATTTATTATTGATTTCAAATTATTTTTCAAATTTTGATTTGAAATTTGTTCACCAAATGGCGTGTTTAATTCATGAATCTTATGCACTATTTCATGTACATGTTTTCCTGTACCCTATTTGAGTTTTATAATTCATGAATTATATACATTACAGACGATACAAACATCTGTATGCTCCAATTGAACGCATAAAATGCAAATTTCTATCACTTATAATTCCAATTGAACGCAGAGAACACAGGAATAGTAAAGCATTCAAATTACATTCGGCAGAAACAGAGCAGCCACTATCGGATTTCCTGTCCCCTATTTGAGTTTTATAATTCCTGAATTATATACATTACAGACGCTACAAACATCTGCAGATTCCAACTGAATGCATAGAATGCTGATTTCTATCACTTATAATTCCAATTGAACGCAGAAAACACAGGAAATAATAAAGAATTTAAATTACATTCGGCAGAAACATAGCAGCCACTGTCGGAGTCATTTTTATCTATTAGAAAAGGTTTCCGTGCGGCCAAGTTCAGTGCAGAGGAGGCGATTTCAGCAAGAAAGGGTAGAGTTGCTCGGGTCTGAAGATGAGAATGAGATGCTCTAGGGTTTGTCCGCCGTGCGAGTGCTCTAGGGTTTCTGGATTTCGTTTGATTGTTGAGATGCTTATCGTTCGATTTTGCAAACCATGAGTCTGATGTATGCTTCACAACTTCCCAATCTGAGGACATCTATCATCAACTAAAATCACACGCTTTGCAACTTCCCAACAAATAATGAGAAATATGGGTGTAAAGAGGAAGCGACGACGACGTAGACGTCTTGGAAACCATAA
>JAWWMW010002020.1:84713-101687 GCA_035048345.1 Echeveria elegans
GAAGGCAGCTGACAACGTGAGGGATGCAAGGGACTAACCAGAGATTGCTGACGGCTGCTGTTGATCGAGATTATATGGCGGTCGCCGGAGACGGTGGAGCCTCGCACTCTCTAGAATGTTAGGTCGTCTCGTTTTTTTGTAACTTTATCCTCAAAAAAATAATTTTTTATGAGAAAATTGTAAGAAAAATTTGATCTCATTTATATATTTTTTTCACATTTTATTTTACAACCAAATACACATTTTTTTCCACCAAATTTTTTTAATTTTTCATTTCCTATATTTTTTTACAGCAACCAAACGTCCCCTTAATGTAAATTAGTAGGGAAAAGCTTCATTGTAAACACACAAAATTAAACTGAAACCACTCCTCTCTCACGAAAGCGGTGCTTTGGCCGCTTCCGCCGTCTGTTCTTCCCTCCCCTGTCTCACCGTTCTCTCTTACTTTCCCCATCTCATAATCATTCCATGCTCATTTGAATCGAATTTGGTCAAACCTAATGGCAATCAGCAATGTCAGATCTGGGTTTCAAAATTCGACTATCCGGTTTGGTCGAAATCCACTTCGCTCCTCTACAAACCTCCGCAAATGAGTTAAAATCCCACAAAAAAGTCTCGTTGACCACTGCGTGTTTCACCGCACAGCCGATGAAAACTCTGTCAACTAGATGTGGATGGGATTGTTGGTGCGATTAGGGATTTGGAGGCGATCGTTACGAATTTCGAGACGGCTGTAGGTCCTTTTTGAGTATCATTTGGGTTGCGACGGGTTCAATTGGTGTTGGTTTGGGATCTGGTCGGTCTTGTGGCGTTCGAAGATGGGTTGCAATGACAGGTGCATTTGGGTGCGGCGATTGGGTGGAGACAAGAAGCAACGGGTTGTTAGGTTTGGAGCATTTAATTTTCTCGTCATCTTTGGCCTAAATTTTATGGAGAGTGAGAGAGTCTTTTATTTGTGCATCTAGAACGTCGTGGTTAGGTTGCTCATAGTCTTTTATTATTGTTATTATTTTTTAATTTGCGTATTGAGTCACTCTGGATTGATAGTCGCGTTTCCTTTTATCATTAACCTTCATTAATTCTGATTTTGGACTATGTTACCGTGTTGTATACTTAATGTTCATTTCTTTTGAAAAATCCTAAAAATGTAAATCATTAGGAAACGGTTTGGTGGAAGAAAAAAAACACCAGAAAAAGGTTAGTTTTACTCAATTTTTATTATTAATCAACAATATTCTTTAATTAATAAGTATTATTAGTTCAAAACGCATAGTTCAATTATCAATTACTAATATTCATCACTTAGAACATATTATTTAGTGGTTGATTGCATTGTTCATTGATGAAATGCAAATATTTATCACCAGACCACATTATTCGTCGAATTATTCAAGTTGTTTAGTGATCTATTGCTAAAATTCATCAATCAACATATTATTCACTTGGTTTAATTGCATTGCTTATATTAATCACTTGGAATGTACGGTTCATCGAAAAAATTACATTGTTTAGTGATCAATCTCAAAAATTTGCCTATAGGAACACATTATTCACTGAATTTAATTGTATTGCTAATATTAATCACTTAGTTATGTTATTCATCAAGTAATGCACATCGTTTAGTGACTAACTATCAAAATTTATCACTTTAGACACATTATTATTGTGTTGATTGCATTGTACATTAATCAATTGTTAATATTCATCACCCAGAGCACATTATTCATCAGTCATTTCACATTATTCATCGAACAATTGTAAAATTTATCATTCATAACACATTATTCATTGAGAGGATGACATTGTTAATTTTCATCACTTATAATATATTATTCATTGAATAGTTCACATTGTTCATTGACCAATAACTAAAATTCATCAATCCGAACACACCATTCATTTGATTGATTGCATGACATGTGATTAATTACTAATATTCATCAGTTTGAACACATTATTCATGAAGTATTTTATATTATACAGTGATTGATTGCTAAATTCATCACTAATAATATACAATTAAATAAATTAATATACGTATTCTACTTCTTTCTATTCTTTTCAGTGCATCTACCAGTTCAAAACTTAATCTCAAGTTTTAACCTTATCACCACCACACTTTCTCAACTCTTCTCGCTCTACCACCACCACCATCACTATACCCTCTCAACTCATCCCACTTTATCACCACTACCACAACCTTCTCATTCCACTAATCATAAATAATTCACTCCTCCTCTATTCATCCCAACCTCAAGCTCAATTTCAATTCTCAACCATATCTCCATCAACAAACCCTCTCAACTCATTCCACTCCGCTTACGACCACCATCACTACTACATTCTTCTTCAAACTCAATTGCATGCCTATTACTTTTCAACTCATCTTCTCAACCTCAGACTCAATCACAAGCCTAAACCCTAACTTCACATAACCATCACAAGCTCAAATCATCTTCGTCATCACACCTTTCAATTCGCCTCTCCTCTTCTCAATCCCAAACACAATCACAAATCTCAACCACAACTCCAAATCTCTACGACAAGCCCAATTCCTCTCCATCAACATCACTCTTCTTCCCTAATCCATCGTCGTCGTCTCCGATCAATCTCCTCTCATCTTCCTCGCCTCCATCTTCTCTATCAATCAAATTCAATGGAATGACCAAATGACAAGTGTGTCGCTCCCTATGTGTTTTCATGATTGAAAAAAACTACACTCGCCTGCCACATGGCATGCATCCAATGCATTTTTAGTTTTTATAAAAATAATAATTTTCGTTCGATCCATTCCCAAATTACTATACTAACAATTTCATTAAAAATATTATTACTTAATTTTAAAAAATATCTCAAAAGGAAAAAAATCAAAAAAAATCAAACTAAATTCAGTAAAACAATTATCAAATAGTCATCCATTTTGTTTATTATTATTAAAAAATTTAAAACAAAATATTTTTAAATGAAGAATTTTTTTAAAAAAAATAAAAAAAATGGGTAGCTATTTCATTATTGTACAGTGAAGTTGTTATGATATTTTTCTGAATTTTAAATTAACATTTTTAACCAAAGTGTGAGCAGTAAGTGACTTTTGGTAAACTCTACGTTTTTATTAAGCGGTTGCGGTTTCTGGTAGTGTCAAGTTTTACAGTTGATTTTCTATAAAACTAAATTTTTATAAGTGTTCTTCTCTTATTTTAAATATTTTTATTAGTTCTGTTTAGGGTGTTTTAATATAAACGCCACCATTAAATGATGTGGCTCACAATGTGCTCGAAGCATCCAAGTTTCATTAGGTTAGTTTTGTCGTGTTGGATTTTACCCTTTTTGCTGCGTTGTTGAATATTAGGGTTCAATCGTTGGATTCAATTTGAGGATGCCTCGAGTAAGTCTGTACCTCCTTATGTACTAGTATGTATACTACTTTTGAAAATAAAACTATAACTACCCAGTTGTGCTAGAGGAGCTTCTTATAGCATACGATGACAAAGTAGTGGAGTTTTAGCGAGGTGCAGTAATAAATGATCAAATAACCATGTGTCTTTCAATTTATTAATATTGGAGGGCCACGTTAATAGTTTCGCTAATTTTTTTTTTTAAGGATTAGGTGCATTGAATAAAAAGAAAGAAGAAGAACAGGACCTGCGCAACCACAACACCAGACAACAAACAACAAGACCACCAGCACCGCCACCTCATGAGCGACTGAACCGACCAACGACCACAAACTGCCGAACCCTTCAAGGCACTCTAGGGAGCTAACAACAGCAAACAATCTACATAAGAGCAGTGGGAATCCGATTGAGAATAGGCTGCCAATTGATCTTAGTAGGATGATATGGTAACTAGATAGCACCGAACTTCAATGCTCAAGTACACCACATTGGCAAAGAATAATAATGCTCTCGAGCAGTTTGATAAATTTGAATATTTTTTTAATATCAATTTGCCCTGTAGAAATTTTGCAACAAGAACTGTGATCATGCCAGCAATGCCAGGTGGTGAAAAAAAAAAAAACAAGGGAAATGAGATGCGGTTATTAAACAAGGCAGGTTGCATAACACTAAGGGCACCCTCTCGACATATGTCATCATGATACAAACCGGACTGAAATCACAAGAGAATTTGATATATCACTACAAATTTGACGACCCAAGAATGTAAGCAGTAAACAACGAACCACTGGGCATGAGTTCTTAGATGCACAAAAGATGACACTTCTTGATACACAAGGCTTCCTTGGAGGCGCATCACATCTCCATCTCCAGTCTTCGGGCCACACATATTTTCCGAACATCTTGAATGATGTTGATGATCGAAGGAGTCTGGCTGGCTGTACTTTCTACAAGAAATATGGTACCCCAGTCCGAGGCCCTCTCATCTGGTTGTTCTCCTCCGTTTCTGTGAAAAACTTCACTTCCCTTTCCTGATTGTGATACAATATATAAGTTATCCTCTAATAAAAAAGAAAAATATAAGTAATAAAAGGAACTCGAATGAGTGGAAGTTCAAACAAGAATCACATCTTTAATGTCATCTCTTATAACCAAAAAAAGCAAACACCCTGATATATGAGGCCCTAAACAATAAATAAAAATGTGACAGGAAGAAGAACACTGTACCATCTTCTCATTGAAGCTCAATATAGAAGCCACATTCCCACAGCGATAACAGTAATTAGGTGCTGACCATACCTGCGTAACCAATAATGATCATTCAAGATTCAGCATGATAAAATGTTTGCTGAGAAACCAATTTACACTCTACACCCGCATCCGGCTGAATTTTGAAGAAAGATTCCACTTACTGTCACCAATCCTTTGTCTTGAAACATGTATTTAAGACCTTCTTGTACAAGTTGGTGCGCACGACAAACCAACTCCAAGTTATTAATGTGGTTGAACTGCAATGACTTAGAATGTTAATACATTTGAAAATGAAACCAGGAGTTCATACACCACATATGCACACCACACCTCAGTTGTGACCCTGGATCCAAATAGCCATCCTGCTCCTCGCGGACTTACAGCCCATGTCTCAATCTCCTCGGGGTCACTCCACATTAGGTCACAAAATGGCCCTTCATGAGGAATTTCACAGTTGCGGTCAATGGTCCTGATCTGCAAAGATACAGTAAGGCGGTTAAGGCGTAATAAGGAATCGGTCAGAGGTTTCCACGATAGAAAGTATTACGAACTAATAGACGAATGTTTCGGAGATGCCAAATATGAAATGTTTGGAAAATAGATAAGAGCACCAATCTTCATTCTTCAAAATGTGATTTATCAAAGCGATAACGAAAAGATGGTAAACTAGGTCCATAGGTTGGTCCTTGAAGTAATCTTCTGCTGTTCAATTAATGGAAACTTTACGTTCAAAGAAGCCGGATAGCAAAAGGATGTAAGAGGTATACATATTAATATTTGACTGAGATCATATGTTTGTTTCGAGGCAGAAAAATGAAAGGACAGAAAGAAGTTTCCTAAAGATATTTGAATTTTTCCTCAGATAGCTAAGGAAAAAAGCCGATTAAGAGGCAGTATTCATTACAAATGCACTCCTATACTGCTGTAAAAAAACCTACATAGAAGAATGGTGCAGCCAATTAGCATTGTACCTGATCTACAGTTCGAACATCAGGAGAGAGGCCACCATGAACACATAAGACCTGTTGATTCCAAAGATTGTGTTACATGATAATTAAAATCAGAAAATTGGTTAAGTTATGTAAAAATATGGGATACACGAAAGGCTTACTGTTCCATCGATAATCGCAGAAAGGGTTAGAAAATCAAAAACATCTGTACAGTACCGCCAAGCGTTAGCATTTCCATACTTTCTTTGACATTCGTCGTAGAAGCCATAAACCTAATAATATTAAAATCATCAAAATCTGTTTTTATCCATAGCATCTCCTGATGTCTGTAGCAGCTTTGCACAAGATGAGAGGGGCAGGTCTTTCTTTCAAGATGTACAAAGTTTTCAACTAAAATACCATACTTTTAACAACAAGAAATTAATAGTCAGCAGTCTATTCGGGATAAGTACCATTTGTAACTGATGAGTGACTCAAGAAAAAACATATAAAACGATGGGTTGAGGAACCGATGGCCCTGAGTTAATAATATATGAACCCTACACTTTGTTAATATGACCTGTGCCTCTATAGTACTTTCTAATTTCTTCAGATATACATCTCATCATTAAATTATTAACGAACTGTCCCCTGAAAAGTGGTCCAGTTACACACTTTATGAACGATGGTTCGGCATGTTTTTTTAGCAGAACTGAACCTGATTTGGACAGTATAACTAACCTCAATAACAAAACATGAAGTAATTACATTTCAAAGCTACCAGTAAGATCCCTGAGACTAAAAGCTTCAGTAGAGTAGATTTCACAGGAAGCTGAACTGAGTGGCTAAAGATCTTGCCCGTGATGATGATAAGAAAGCCGACGTGTTAACAAGTTCACCTAATGTCTAATGAATACCTGAGTTAGTTGCCTACTTTCATGGTTTCCACGCAATAGAGTAACATTGGCAGGATATCTGAACCAAAGAAGGAGTGATATTAAGCAGTCAGGTAACAAAACTTCTCTATTACTATTGTCGCAAATGTTTATAATGGAATTGCTTTTTAAAACATGAGGCTATTTCAGAAACATAGATTGATATCTGAACTGCATTATAAAAATAACGGAGTAAACACGGATTATAGAAGTGCACAATAACATACAGCAGTATATATCTACAAGAGCAGGCACTACTAACATGACAGATAGTATACGTACAAGTACAAGATCTTTTGACTTTTGAGTATGCCCCATTAAATTACACTGTTCTGTCAAGGAATCAAATAGACGTGCAAATCCACTGACATATGATGGTTTTTTACAGAAGAATCTTAGCTTAAGGTATCAAAGTCAGTACCGTATTGACCATCAAACAGACGGACTCCAGAAGGAAATGTATGGTACATGCCATAATGGCCACCCTAAATATTCATAATACCTCGCTTTGAGAAGCAAAAGAATAGTGAAAACCTCCAGGCTATTATATCCACGATCAACAAAATCACCCTACAAAAATCACAAACTAAGTTTAAAGGACAAAAAAAAAAATTAACAAAAAGACCATTTCATAAAAACCGACACAAGTAAGCCACAAAAAAGTATTTATACCATGAAAATGTAATTGGTGTCAGGAACATGACCACCTGTCTGGAATAGCTTCATCAAATCATGAAACTGACCATGAATATCACCGCAAACAGTAACCGGACTATTAACAGGTTGAACATTGGACTCCTCGATTAGAATATCCTTCACCTGGACAAATAACAAGAATAAAGTAATACATACCAATTCCGTCGGCATCACAACAACTACAGTTTACAATTAGGCACTCAAAAAACCACATCATCTTATTATTCATTACTATTCAACATAGAAAGATAATTGTTACAAGAAGCGAACTCAACATCAACGAGATTAATTACTAATTAGGGTTTGTAAATTAAATGAATCTAATGAATACGCATACGTATTCGCAAAGAAGCTGAAGCTGGTCTTCGGCGAGGTGCTGGCCGTCTTTAACCTTGGTAATCCATAGATCCAGATCCATAGTCATCAACAGAGCGTGTGTAGTTTGATAAAGACAATCGTCAACGCAGAGGCGTCGCGGAGCGAAGCGAGATGGGAAGAGTTATTGATGTGGTATGGACTTCTCCGTCGATGATGATGATGAGTTTTTTTGTATTCGACCCCTCAAGTTGCAACTATCACACGAGCTCCCCATAATTTGACAAAATTCCATTCATTTAGGCCGTTTGGTGAAGAAAGGAAAAATTAAAGAAAAACTATTTTTTCATGAGAAAGTTGGATGAAAAATTTGATCTAAATTTACCTATTTTTTATATTTTTTTCTCTTACAACTAAACACATAATTTCATTTTCACTCAAAATTTTCCTTTCCTCTTCTTTTTCCTCGCAACCAAACGGAGCCCTGGTGTTTATATCGACCGAATCCATTCACAAACTTTAATCAGTCGGTTATTTACGACCACTCATTGTTGTTCAATGATGTTGTTAAATCATTCGTCTAAAGCGCATATCTGAAATAGGGTTATCCATAAAAGAAAATCTATCTATATAATAGAATATATAGAATAGTGAATCATAAATATAGTAATGAAAAATATAAATAAATTTAAACTGGAATAAAGAAAAATAAGAATAGTAATAAGAAAAAATATGAATAAGACAAAATATAAATATGATAAAACCAGAATATGATAAAATAGAAATATGATAAAAAAAATATTCATTTAAATTCGGCTCATCACTATTTGACGCATCCGGAACGACGCATTCCTGTCAAAACGACGGATTGTACACCGGTGAGTGTATACCATAATATATACAACACGCTTTGCACTGTTTATTACGCGCTTCGAGTTTACAATGTGTAATCAAACAACAACAATAACAACCACAATCGGGCACTGATGATGGAGATGAGGAGACGTGATTGATGCATTAAACCGGGTATCATGAGGCACACTCACACTCCAACCCAAAAATAACATCTGCAACAATGCCTCCCTAGTCGCTATCACATCGCTCCCTCAAGGCAAAAATAACCCTCACAGTCACAGCTGCTTTTAGGCTTTATTTACCCCGGGTACTTTCACTGAAGATATGATATGTTAAGATGATTGCGAGTATTAGAAGTCTTCAAGATGTACGAGAAAAGAAAAAAAATGGATAATAAAATCTCAACGAACCAGGAGTTACAAAAGGTTATGGCACAACGGTTATACTCTGTCATTTTATCAAGAGGGTTTGAGTTCGAGTCGTTTTGGATGCGTCTCCGCCTTGAGTTTAGGGTTGTCCAGTCCTTGAACGACGTAAGAATAATTAAAAAAATTAAAAAAATTAAACGAGGAGTTGTCTCGAATGATCACGTTTTCATATATTTATAAGCATGGAATAATTTACTATGGGTTAATTGCAGAAAACTATCTTTATAAAAGGTGATATTTTAGAAATATACGAACAATTCTAGTTAACCACCTATATATTTTCATTTAACCATCTGTATAAATAAATACTATTTCATAAAACTACCATGTTCAATGTCACAATTTGGTCTAAATTAGTGGTTAACTGAAAACATACTGTGTAATACATATTGTTAACTGTAGTTTCTGTTTATACATTTGGTTATATGAAATTACTCTTTATATTAATGGTTAATTGAAATATCATATTTTTATACATGTAGTTTCCTGCAATTTAAGAAAGTTAAGTTTATGCATAGAATCATCTATGGGTAACACTAACACTAGCATTCATCCCTTGTCGTGGTCTTTCAATACAAGCGTAAGGAGCATATTATCTATCAATATTGCCCAAACTAAGCTTTGCTAAAAAAAATTACACGCTCAACCTCCCATTGAGCTTTAAAATTCATTTTCTGAGTTCACGAGATTGCAGTCTGACTACCTGTTTATATAGGAGGCTAGTACCAGTGAACTCTACTCATGCAACCCTCGATCAAAACCTTCTGATGTTTTGCGTTTGAATGTAAGCGGTGTTTGCGCCATTGAACTTTTTTCAACTCCAGCTCCAAGTAAAGAAGAACTTTAGCCAACTTGTCGCACCAAGAAAGCTTAAAGAAGCTCTGGAAATATAAACTTTGTAAAATTACTTTTCTACCTCCGCTGACTGCGTCAAGTAAAAGCTGAAGTCATGGTGGAAAAAACTGAGATCCTTCAACCATGATACAGCAGCAGTCTGCAGGCTGGATATTTTTTCAGCATCGGATTCTTTAGTTAACCAAGTGTTACCGGAGATCTTGAATGTGCTTAAACCAAATGGATGAAGATCAATCATGTCGGTTTTGTATGTCTTTGCTTCTTTATCTGATGCTTGATCACCTGAAGCATAAATACTTAGATTAGCAAATTGCTTGTTTTGATTGCTTTAAGGATGCACTTCTGCCGGAAAAAATGCTAGGAAATTAAAAAAAGAAGATTAAAAGTACCTACGGAACACGAGGACAGGTTGTAAAAAGTGAGGAAAATAGTTGACAAGTCTTTAGTTCGTTTCTGGGATGGAATGTTGTATATGGGGTACCTGGTCAGGCCGCAAATCAAAACAAAAATAGTAGCATGAGCTAGCAAATAATCATATGCCATGGAGAATAATAGTTGAACTTTTTAATAGATTAAACATAGAAGTTGATCAGCTCAAACAAAATACTCGAAATAATTCATAGAACTAGTCATCTAGATTTACCAGAGAACAGAAAGCCAGCTAGACGGAGAAAGGTCACTGCTTTTTAGAGTCATTAACTCCGGACGAGTTTGAGCAAATTCCACTATCTGAAAATGAAACTCGTCGAATCATCAAACAGCGAGTGGAACTCGTAAATGTAATACTTATCTCGAATTTGAGTGGATAGACTGAGTGACTAATATACACAACCTTTTCATAAAATGGAACCCTCCAAAACGGGGAAGCATATTCACAGTAGCTCAAGTATAAGTGACCTCGCTTGTCGCCAGATAATGATGAGCTGTTGTCAACAGTTCCATTAGAATGAGCTTCCCAAGTAGGACTGGAGTTGCCGCTATGTGACACTGAAACCTTTTCACTTTCATTATCATCGCTCCAAGAGATATCACTGTCGCATCTGACCACTTACGCGTTGTTAGATGGAACAATGTTTCCCAAAGGACCTTCAGTAAATTTAACGCACCAGAGTAAATAAAGACTAATTAAATTACCTCGTGGATGCATACGGCTTAACTGTATAGAGCTGTACAGCAGAGAGAAAAGGCGTATAGTATTGGGTGACTAAATCACCATCATCAAAGAGCACTCGTGTGCCTACACCATACGCACTCACTTCATCAAACCCTTGCCAGAGATCGGCCAATTTAAAATACGGAACAGGCTCGTCAGCAACAAATATCCCATCTTTATGAATTCCATTCTGCATCATCAAAACAACAATCATCAAAAACATCAGGAAAGGAGACTCGTAGCCTGGCAATCCTACAATGCATATGAAACACAATGCATACACTGTATATCCTCATTTCTAACGCAGCAAATTGGTCCCAAATAGCAAAATCACATTTTTTTTTCTTCAAACATTCACATATAGTTATCCTAATCAGTATTCCAACCAGAATCACACCATATTTTCGATACAAAGACTCTTTCAACATCATCTCCGGACTCCGGCATCAGCCAATTCAAGTCAATGGCTGGTCGAAAACAGAAGCATGCAAAGGTAAACAGGAATAAAAAAATATCCCTAAACCCTAAACCCTAAACCCTAAACCCTAAACCCTAAACAGAAGCATGCAAAGGTAAACAGGAATAAAAAAATATCCTTAAAAGGAGACCAAAATTGGGATATGCATCCTTTGACTTTGACCACATGAAGAAAGTCCCCAACTGAAACCTGGCTATCATCACAATTCATAACACTTAAACATAAAATAAACAATTTTATTTAGTATTAAATGGAGATTGGAGTCTGGATAGATGAGATGAGAAAGGTCCAAGTCTTGAAGTCTATCTATCCACAAAGAAATCTCAGACAAAAAAACAAATGTAAACAGTCAGACCAGATTGAACGCTTCTGTCTATTCTATTATTCTCGAATATACCCTAAACCCCCTCTCATCCCAAATATTTAAATTCAAAATCAATCACATTAATTTAATTTAAAATGAATTAATTATTACAAACAGGCAGAATTCTCCAGCGAGGAATCCGATGAAGGATTGGATTAAAAAGATGAGAACTTTGAGCGAAATAAGGAAAATGGTACGTATTTAATTTAATTTTAATTATACCAGATGGTGATGGTGAGGGGAATGCAGGGGAAGACAAGGAGTCACGCAGTCCATTAATCGCTCAAAGTTGGTTTTGTTAAGGATGCTGTATCCTCTTCCGGACGACGACGACGACATCGGCATTGCTGGTTTCCGGAACATCCTCGTACTACTCCACTCCAACCCAATCAAATATTCCACTTTTATTTTTATCTGCACCGTCTCTTCTTCTTCTTCCTCCTCCTCCTCTTCTCCTGTAGTGATATCAAAAATTCGGAATCAGAAAAGAGGAATCAATTTTCCATTGTGAAAATCTTTCATTCACGCTGAAATGGAGAGTCAGAGTCACCTTTCAAATTCCATTAAAAATAAGTATTCGAATTAAAACAAATAAAAAAGAAGATTACCAAAAAGAGATGGAAAAAATCGAAACTTTATGAGTGGATTGCGCAGAAAAGAAGAGGAAGTTGAAAGAAGGAATGGCGTGATGAGCTCTGTTGGGGGTTTGTGTTTGGGTTAAAGAAGATGTGGTGAAGTTTGACTTGTGGTAGTGAAACTGTATATTGGAATTAAATACTTAAGAGGAGAGTAAATAAATATAAATATAAATATTTTTGAGGGGTTTAATTTCTTTCAAATCAAACATTTACTGAAGTATTTAATTCTTACTGGGTTTTCGATGGGAGTGATTTAATGAGATTGATACCCAGGGCAGCAGTAAATTCAGGCGGAAATTTCCTGAGATTGGCACACTTTTTGTTGTGAGGATTTACTTTAATTAAGTACTGTAGAGCAAAACAAAGCTGATGGCGAGTGGTGCTGGTGTTATAACTCGTGATGGAATATGTCAGCAAAAAGAATGGGAAGTGAATGTGAAACCGGTTTAAGTTTCAGCAGAGCAGAGCTAAAAATAGGGAGAAAATAGAAGAAGGATGAGGAAATTACTGAGGTTGATGATGATGATGGATGACGCTGGTTGTTGGTGATGTCTGCTCCGATTGATGCGTGTGTCGTTCGAGTCGCCGCGTGTTGTTTTGAGTTGGCGTCAGTCGGTTACGACTCTGTTTCTGTGTTCTGTTTCACTTCTGACTGGTTTTGTTTCTGCTTTATTTGTTTTGTCTGCAGTCTGCACTCCGAGGCTTTGACAGTTCTCTGTATTTATAAATTTGGCCCCTGAACTTTCTTATATTTCAATTTGAGCTTCCATTTAATTTAGTGATGCCTTAATTTTTTTTAATTATAAACAAATAGTAAATCATTGATTGCAACTGAATGCTAATGATAATTTAAAGTTATCAGAAGGAAAGGATCGTAATTGAAGGAATCAGATATGGTGCAGTCACACAAGTAGTTGTATCGTTACTTCTTTGTTTTTTCGACACCCTTCGACTCAGAATCTGATTTTGACGTAGCTATAATTTTCTAGTTTATATCGAAATCAGATTCTAAGCCGAAGGGTTCTGAAAAGACGAAAGAAGTAATGGTTCAGTTTAAAACAACACTGAACAAAACAGATTTGACCTTTGCTGCTTATGTGACTTGTTGTGAACACATACTTGTCCGTTTAAAACGTTAAAGCTAATTCAAAGATCTACAATTTTTAGTTTACGTCAAAATCAGATTCGAACCCGAAGGATACCGAAAATGGGTGCGAAGTTACGCTGCTACGAGTGGCTAGATCATAATTCGTAATTGAACCGACTTGCCTTTACTCATACAATTTAAAGGTCTCCGTGAAAACATCTAATTTCCACCACGGTGACGACTTTGTGGATTTAACACTGCTTCGGTAGTTATTGTCTGTTCTTTCCTTCGCATGGAGTTGGCTTTCACCTCTTATAAATATGTGTGTGGTCGATTTGGTTCAAGTTCCCCGATAATATGTGTGAATTGTTATTGGACTGCTTAAAGTGAATTGATTGATAAGTGCTAAGCGGAGAATATACTCTTTGAACGAAGCAGACGTGGTGGTTGGAGCATCAATCTAAGGTGAAGTTAGATTGCTGAATAGCATTTCAGTTACGAGGTAATTTTATTCCAGAGTGAGCATCTAATGTAAATCATGTACTTGAAATGTTTTGTGTTGGACAAGATAAACTTGGTTACCAATTTTGTGTGCTCATGTTATTACTTTTGTTTTTCTTTTCTGTCAAATCAGGCTACGTCTAATACATTATCAGAACCTGTCTGATTAACTGAAACACTATTAATAATTAGATATACTTTCAGTCGTTGGAACTAACGTTGCAGTGATCTGTAATTTCAATCTCTATTTGTTGTAAACATATTTGTCATGCTCAAGTAAGCTTAGGTCCAACAAACATGGCTGCAATTCTTTTTTACATCCATATGCTCACACATTTTGTGCGAAACTATTCGTAACTTCTTTTATTATAGAGAACCACTCGTAAGTTTAGTTCTGTTTGCAAGTATGAAAAATGGCTGAAAGTCTTAATACTTAAAAAAATCAAGAGCTCACATAAATTTTCAAAGTACAAATTACATGCACATTTTGTAAAAATCAAGTCATTATTATTACAAAATGTATAAAAATAACATCAGTTGATGGTTGAATTATTTGTTTTTTACAAAAAAAAATGTTGAAATTTGACGTCATTTGATTATTTAATTATTTGATGCTAGATGGACACCCGTCGTCTCAACGGAAAAACGGTCGGAACAGGCACATGTTGCCTGAATTTCAAAAATAAAATGGGAATTATTCGCTATTAGTTTCGTCATCCATCGTCCCGAATGTGCAATGTACATGGTCAAATACGGTCAATACTGTGTTAGTACTCGGTAAAAATACGATCAAGTACGCTCATCCGTCACCCCAAATGTGAAATCCACCTGGTTAAATATGGTCAACAATTGATCAAATGTTTGGTCACAGTCAAATACCGTAAAGACTTTGTTAATAATCAGTAAAAAAATACGATCTAATACGCTCATCCGTCATCCCGATTCCCGAATGTGAAATCTACCCGATCAAATATGGTTAACAATTGGTCAAATACGAGGTTATATATGAATTTGAAATCTATCTGGTCAAATACAGCCAAATACGTGATCAAATATGGACAAATATGTTCAAATACGATCAACACTTGAATGATGACATGATTTGTAATAAGTGATAGAAGGCGGAGGTATTTTGGGCATTTTATATTTGACCATGGATTGTATTATATTATTATTTGACTAGCTATCGTCTCGTCGTCCCGACGGGATGCGTCGGAAATCGAAAGTGACGATGACACGCACCCGACCCTAAGATGAAGCGTCTGTCGTCCCGATGGCATGAGACGAAAATAGGTGTTTTCGATTCTGAAGTCTATATTCTTAATTTTAATTTTTTTATTCTTAATAAGGAAAATTGTTAATTTTGTTATTATTTTTAAAGGGTATGCACAAAATCGAGAATCTCTATTTGACCTTGGATTGTATTCTATTATACTAGTGTACTGTCCGTCGTCCCGATGGGTATACATCGTCCCGAATGGGCAATCGAATCGGTCAAATAGGAGCGGAACTCGATCAATCAATTTTTGGTGTCCTGCGGGCCGAATTTAAATAAGTATTTCATTTTTATGTCATATTCTTATTTTATCTTATTCCGATTGTCTTATTCCTATTTTTTCTTATTCCGATTTATGGTTATTCCTATTCCTATTTTTCCTTATTTCAGTTTAGGCTTATTTCAATTTTGTCTTATTCATATTTTCCTTATTCCGGTTTATGCTTATTCATATTTCTATTTTTCCTTATTCCAGTTTAGGCTTATTTCTATTTTTCGTCGCTATATGTGTGGTTCACTATTCTATATATTTTATTATTTCTATTATATATATATAGATAATAGAAGATATTTATATGAAGTCTTGAATTTGATAAAATTGGATTTTCGGGTATTTTTTATTGTGTTTTAAAATTTTAAAATTAAATATAGTTATTTTTGTTAACAAAATAATGTTGTATTTGGTTCGCAGGAATGAAATGAAATTGAAAGGAATGGAATGGTCATTCCGATAGGAATGAAAAATTGAGCTTTAAACTAAGGACGTATGATACTTTCTTGTAATCTTTATACCATTAGTAAGTAATATTTTTGCTCATTCTAGAACATACGACGATTGTGCATGTGAATACAATGAACACATTCTGGTAAATACTTTACATTGGTATAAGAATTCATTCTGGTAAATGCTTTACATTGGTATAAAAAAAGTAACGGTTGATTTTTCTAAACCTCGAATTTATGCTGTCCTGGCATCTTACATAGTTTTTTAAGTCTTTGTTAACATATTGGATGTTGTATGTATCAGCATCTACGCCTTTCATTGCATCGTAGGGCACCTGACATTCTTGTCAATGCTCTGATGTACCTTGCATTTGCGACACGGAAATTTTGCTCTTTGTTGTAATGTGGTAATCTGACTTCTTTGCTTGTAGATTGACTGGCATAGGCTCCATTGATAAATATGTCGCCAACAGAATGAAAACTCCACGAGCGTCCTTTTATCTGTTTGTCCTGCCTCCATGTGATCTACACATATTTGAACATTATTGACTTTAGCACATTGCTTTGTGAAAGGTTTAAAACATTCTAATTAAGATTATATTCACTTTTTTGTTAGCAGAGTTTGGTGCAATGAAGAGATTGGATTGGCTCATAATGCTGGGCTCCATGCTTCCGCCTATTGCGTAATCGCGCCATCCTTTGTACAAGTTGTTGGCTACATGTGCATATCCATGCCTTACCCTGCAGAAAATATCATTTGAGTTGTATCAGACATCCACTGCGCAAAAATGGAACTATCTGTATTTACTTTTCGTCGAAAGATTTAGAATTGCTCACCTAGGCATTCTCTGGTTCAGATCAGGGCCGAAGTGGTTGAAGATGACTGTGACCTTCATGTTCTTGTCCCTCAAGAAACCATCGTCATGGCCTAGAAGCATTACCTTGTCATGGTTTCTGAACCAGTTGTTTGATATTGTGATGTCAGTAGAACCACGGGTAACGTCAAGGAGGCCATCATTACACTGATAAAAGGTGTTGTGATCAATCCATATTTTTGATGATCCCACCAGCCTAATTGCATCACCATCCGTAGCA